>JABCKB010001235.1:0-10417 GCA_013184455.1 Fusarium continuum
GGTTACGGTAGTGAGGGTTCAGAGGGACACCGTTGGAACGATTGGGGTCGATGGCCACGAGGCGGCGGATGGCATCCCAGATACCCGTCGACTGGAGGGTTTGCTTCTGTACGACGGAAGTTCTGTTAGCGGCGGGATGTCATGTGTATAGATAGCTTCATGGCATGCGAGGTAATTCGGACGTAGGGGCTGCTGTCGAGGCGCCGTTGATTGGCATTGGGATCGGAGGAGGTTCCTATGTCGTACCTTGGCGATGCTGACCACGTTGCTGGCAGCTTTGGCCGCTTGAGACGACATGATGGCGGCTGGTAGGCTGGTGAAGGCAGTCGTTTGAGGTTCGGTTGATGGAATCGTTTCCAAGTTGAAATGGCGTCGTGACTATTGGCTGGCTGGCTCGGTTTAGCCGAGGCTCCACCGAGACGAGCTAGCTACCCTAGACTACGAGATCAATGGGATGAAGTTACCTAATATAGACAGACTGTCTCTTCTCGATGTCGTTGGGTGAAATTCTTATCATTGAGATTCAGAGTCATTTCTTACGTGTTCTATTCTTATTGAAATCTAGTTGTGTACTATATCGGTACAGGAAATTGTGGGTGCCTTGCATCTTAATCCGCAGCTGCAAACAGACCTCTTTGGAATTTGGCAACTAATCACCTGGAGTTATAAAGGCTATACCAATTAGAATGACCTTGCTCTAATAATCAGGGCAGATCGTACACAGAAGATAAGCAAATGTGCCTAGTTTGTATTACGATAATGTAGCTGTTCTACTCCGCACCTGTGGCTAGGTAAGCACCTTGATCATTTGTTGGACGTCCTTCATGGATACCTACTGACGCTTGATTCCATCTCAGCCGACCTATCAACGGGAAAAGAAGTAATTTCAGGGCCCAGTACCACGACATCGCCGCGCTACAACAATGCTATAAACTGTGCCTTGTACTATAGATCATGGATGTAAGGTCGCGAGAATCGGGAATAAAATTGTTTCATACACCCATGGCCTTCCAATCACTGTGGACAAGAATTGGACACTATTATGATTCATGTTAAATACGGTCTACAAACCTTCTTTGACTTGCATACGCAAAAAATCCGAGGCAAACCCAGAACCTAGCCAGCCCCACAATCCTGATTGCTCCCGCTGCTATACCAAAGATCCATCTGTATGATGTGCACCCCGAGACATCACCACTACTTGCTAGCCAGCTCATCGACAAGTGACTGCACACGGTCAAGAGTGCCCTGTGGACTTCCGGCCTCGGACACCAGAACCTTGCCGTCCTTGCTAATGACAAAGACACCGCGCGTCGTTCCCTTAGGAGCCTTCTTGAGGCCGATGGCGCCGATCAGGGTCGCCTTGGGATCGCACAGTAGTGGGTACGGAAGCTTTTGCTTCTCCTTGAAGGTCGTGTTGGCCTTAGGGGAGTCGGTGCTCAGACCGTAGATGGCCAGGCCGTCCTTGGTGAGCGGCTCATATGAGTCGCGGAAAAAGCAGACCTGCTTTGTGCCTGTGGAGAAGTCAGATGATGTCTGGGCGAGAAGACAATGAAACTTACAGCCAGGAGTGGATGCCTTGGGGTAGGTGAAGAGAACGACACCAGACTTGCTCTCATCAACGAGCTTCTTCAATGTGGTCTTTTCACCATCATTGGTCTCAATCTCGCCGCCAAAGCCGTCAAGCTCTACGACGTCGCCAACCTCAAGCTTGCCGCCTGCCTTCTTAGTCTCCTGGGCCTTGGGTTCCTCAGCCTCGGGCTCTTCCTCTGGCTTCTTCTCTTCCTGAGCTTCCTCCTTTAGCTCCTCAGCCTTCTCAGGCTTACCCTCCTTCTCTGTGACCTTGGCAGCAGCCTCCTTCACCTTGGCAGCAGCCTTGCCGGTCTTGGAAGTTGACTTTCTCTTGACGGGAGCAGGTGGAGGGGCAGCAGGCGCCTTGCGCTTGCGAAGTTCGACGGGCATGGTGATAGATGGGGGGAGAAGAATGCGACTTGCGATAATGCGATGCGATGCGCCGTATGCGACGAGATAAAGAACAATGCTGTATCTTCTGAAATTCGCAGATGAATTACAAACAAAAACAAGCGCGTAGGTATCACGGAACGCGTGAGAAAACTGCGGATGGAAGAGATAAAAACAAAGATGAGGTTGGGCGTTTGAGGGAAATGGAGGAGAAGGCCTGGCCTGGCCTGGCCGTTGCTGTCGCATTTGGCAGATGAGGAAGCGCCTCCCTCCCCAAACGGGAGGGGAGGTCTCCGTCTGGGGACCAATAGAGCTCGTTCCAGGCCTCTCAAGCTTTCGGGAGCTTGGACCACCGCTCTTCGGCAGCGGATGGCGCACGGGCCATCCCCTTCGCTTAGCTTAGACAAGTCACAGTGGGGAGGATTGCGCGATTGTGGAGCTCCAGCCGGTAGAGGAAATGCATCAATTGAAGTTATGCACTTAATGTGCGCCAGTAGAATACCTGCCGAATTCACCCGTCTACTTTATACATGTAAGATGAGATGCTCACCAGCGACTTACAACATCAGAGCATTGTGATGCCAAGACCTACAATATGAATCCTCGAGTAAGGTCTCTTCAAACCCAAAGCTTGTGGTAAATCCCGTGCTAATCCGTTGTTTAATAGACATTCATGGCTCCAGGGGCTGCCTTCACCATGGCCTGCGTACTGCTCGTGTGAGTAAAAGTGGCGTGTTTCTCAGCGTAGTGTTATCACAACTTTTCTTCCAAAAATCATGTATTTTGAAGTACTAGCGGAGAACTAGCTTAGGATATGACTTGGATCATTAAGTTTAAAAGCTCGAACAATCTGCATCAAGTGATGCATAGATGCTTTTGGTACGATGGGCGTACTACGACACATTTTCATGGCCGATCTTGTACTCGTGAAACAGATACTGCGATATTGAATTTATGGAATCTATACTGCGGCGCGGAAGAGAAAAGAAACTAATACTTTACAGATACACCCGCTCATCCATTCACTCTGCCCGAGAACAAGCAGTACGCTTCTCTATTCTCCTCTACCCTGACCTCACTGACATATTACTCCAATAGAAATCATCAAAGCTACCAGGAAACGGCGAGCGTACTCCAAGGGGTGGTTCATCATCATAAGATGACGGAAAGGAATTACTTGTAGCATACACCGGCGCATAGGAAGCGAATGAGTAATCCTAATCATCGCAACTGAAGCAGTACCTTAATCATATACCATCAGACAGACATAGAACTTAAAAGGGCATATCGTATTTTTATGATTTGTTGTCTAATTTCTCAACCATACGTCATGAAACAAACTCTGCTTGAATGCCAGCGCTGCACCGAATTCGCCATGCCTCAACTCGTTAGTCCCTTCATGCATCTCATCAAGATAAACTGTCCACCTGCCTCTCAAACAAGATAGAAAGGGCGTGTGTGCAACGATGTGCGCCTGCTGTGTACATTCCTCTGTGTATGAAAAAGTGTCAACGATAGGAACCAAGTCGCCATAAATGTTCGCCCAGTGACCCATTGTGAACCAGAAATTTGTCTAAGCTTACAGCCGACTAAGGGTATCTCAGCCTTGCTCCATCTCCTATCCCTTCCGTGAACCCATGTGTACAATCCTTCTCCAATGCCTTGCAGCTCCTGTGACTTTTCATTTTTTGCTCCATCCCAGAACGATTGTCGGACATCTAGGGCTCTGTCGTTGAGTCCAGCAAGAGATGCCGTGCCTCAGCCTTAGTGTGATACAGCTGCCTCATGACATATTCGTACGTCAGCATTGTGACTGTTGCTGCCGGGACAGCCCGCATCATGTTGGTGCCCAGCCCAGCGTAGAATGCCCTCCAACCTTCTTCAGCTAATATGGTCCGAAAAGTGTGGACAACACCCTGATACCTGGGTTTCTCGACCGGGGCACGGGCACCCCTCGGACCTGTACTCGTTACCCCCATACCCTGAACAAGCTCCTCGCCGGAGAGTGGGCGCCTTTGGGTCTGTAAACGGGTTCGGATAACTTCGTGAGGATACGTTGCGGTGCTGGCGAGAATCTTGGATAGAATCGAGGCTCCCAAAATTCCAAAAACATGGGACTTTGCGTCTCCTTCATCGGATTCGCCCATTCCTTGGCCTGTGAACTTGGTCTTGAGGTATTCGTAGGTTGGAAATTGTACAGCGACATGTGTCAAACCGAGAAGGGCAGGCGTTAAACCAGAGTAAAATGAAATGATGCCTTCCGAGGTGTACATCTTGCGGGCTGCATCAAGTGTTGATCGATAGTGCCAATCGTGTAGAGTCGGTCGTGTTGTTGGTGTGCTTGTTGCTTTCGGATAGTATGAGGAGTGGTGGTCTTGAGCGCTGTGACGGATGTTGCTCTGTGACATGAGTCGAGTCTTGATAACCCATATTGGGTTGGTGACAATTGTACTGCTGGCGCCCGCTATGATTGACGACCAAAGGTTGATTATATGACTGTTGTCTGTTCGAAGTGAAGAAAAAGATTAGTATGTGGTCCTCACCCGTTAACCATGACAACGTACCATAATATTGTGACATGTATCCCTTGCTATTGTTGTAAACGGTAAACCACACGGCCCATGTAGGCAGATAGCCCATCACGATAGGTCCTAGACCACGGTAGAGGCCTCTTATTCCTTCCTCTCGCCATATGACCTTTCCTGAGCCTATAAGGCCGTTGTATAACTTTGGATGACCAACATGCCGCCCCTTGTTCATAGCAGCATAGCCGCCCTGTGCTTGCAGCTTGGTCTTGATGACGTCGAGGGGGCATGTGACGACGCCCGAGGTGAAACCGCCTACTGCACCGGCGATGGCGTTGAACTGGGAGTCGGAGGCGTTAAGTGCCCATCGATGTATTGGGGTTACCGTCGGGGAGTACATTGGAGCGTTGGAGGATGCGTAACCGTATGAGGATGCAGCATAGTCTGAAGATGGCGACCGGGCAGCTTCAGGAGGAACCTGGTCAGTCGACGACATCCCAGTCGTCTTTTTGTCGAGATTGTCTGTTACTGGCCGTCTTCTGCTACTCGTTTGCGTGCGATATCAACAGTTGAGAATGAAATTTGATGGTCTCAGTGTCTGTCGTTGTCACTCAATCGTATAGACTATCTTCGTGTTACTCGTCCTCAAAGTTCGACTCGGCTCCTCTTCGTCTTCAGGTCCGTCACAGTCGTCAAGTTGATGTACTTCGGGAACTGGAACCGGGCCAACAGGACCGGCAACAAGGCTGTTCTAGACTCCGATAATTGTCCGCAACTCAAGATATCGTAGCCCTCGTGATTCCCCAATTTCCAATCCGATTCCGCCCCCAAAAAGAAGATGGCCCCGTCCGTCAGAAAGGTCTGACGCCTGCCGCTGTTGGAGCCTCGCAGCCGGTACGAAGGTACTGCGGGGGAACGCTCCCACACGCCGTGACCGACCGCTTCCCGCTTCAGCGAATGGCGCCGGCCATTGACTTGGGGAGTGGAAAAAAGCGATGGCCTGGGGACCGGATTAACCGGTGAGAGTTGGAGGCTGACGCTGAGGATGAGGGCAGAAAAAGGACGAAGAAACAAGGCTGGGAAGACGGAGAAGAAAAAGAGCAGTCAGTAGTAGTAGTAGTAAGAGAGGAAGTAGAAAGAAGAACCAAGTTTCCCGATGGCGAAACGGAGCGGAGGAGGAAGGATGGAGTAAACGCGGGCGGCGGCGGAGTGGACGGGGCGGGCGATCAACTGAGAGAGGCCCTATAAATGTGCTACAACCCACTATAGATATGCGCTACAACAGCACTTGCAGGGTTTTATTCAGCAGTTTCACATTGATATGGAGTCTGCTGAAGGCTGGTCTGATAAAACCCCGATTGATTATTCAGAGCAGAAGACGGTAATTTTTTTTTTTTGGGTTATCTTGCTGAACCATTCACCTACCATACCTGGTCATCCTTGCACCGTTGCAAGCCGGTCTTAGCGGAGACGATAAATCAGCCTTCAAAATGACGCAGTATGTAGTAGCAGACACTAGAAAACATAGACAGGTTTTATCTGAAAGATGTGAGATACACAACTGGGGAGGGATTTGACTGCTGCATGTGGTATCAGAGCACGAGCCTTAGCACGTCTGCATGCTGGGTTGGCTGTAAGGTCCGGTATTATCTCTTGTGCAAGCTCCGATACCGATCTTGAACCCTTGCTCGGCGTGGGATGACGACGTTGGGTGGTTGCGTTCCGAGGCTTGTACTACGTACAGAAGAGATCTATCCGAGGCAGACGATGGTAGTTAGTTGAGTTTTCAACCCGTGAATACAACAATGTAGCTTCATTAATTGTGAAATACCTTTTCTAGCTTATATCTGTATGTCTTAGTCGTGGATTTCTTGGCCGTTCCATTCCGAACCGGCTTCCCACGGGACATGAGAATGACCCCCACCTCGTCATCTCCCCAGATGCCACGTGCGTCTTACGCCACAGATCGCGCCACATGCCACATCTAATCTCTGGGAGCCTCAGGCTTCTCACGCCTTAGTCACCCACCCCTGGGTCCTTCTGACCGATCGGAAAGTCAGCCAGCGAACGACAAAGCAATGGTCATCAAGGCCAAGACCACGTGACGTCCCGAGCTCTCCCAGGAAGTTTTGCAATTGCTTCGCTCAGCCCATCCCCAATTCGCGCCATTTCCGAAGAACGACGACGACGACTCCAACCCAACCCCCGGACGTGTCAACTGCCCTTCCTCGAAAATGAAGTACTCGCTCGCCCCCTTCATCCTCCGCAGGCCGTGGCTCGCCCGCCTGTTCAAGCCCGCCGCTACCTGGTACGTTAACGCCGCCGGCTACCGCCAGATGGGCCTCAAGTATGCGAATTCCCCTTCCCCTTTCCGTTGCCAATTGAACATTGACATGATGGAATTGGTGATGCCGTGGGACGATTTTGGCTGACTGCGGTCTTTAATTGGGTGAAATAGATACGATGACCTCCTCGAGGAGGAGAACGAGATTGCCCAGACGGCCCTCAAGCGCCTCTCCAACCGCGAGTCCTACGAGCGTATTTACCGCATCCGACGTGCTGTCCAGTGCAGTTACCAGCACAAGCTCCTCCCCAAGGACCAGTGGACCACTTCTGCAACGGTATGAGACACCCTTCGATCGACGTTCTCTGCCGGCCCTCCTCGGCAATCGAGAGTTCACGATCCCGAGATATCACGGATGAGAATGAGCATGAAAATGAGTAGCATCGACTAACTCGCCACACCACAACAGGACAAGCCCTACCTCCAGCCCATCATGGAGGAGGTCTCCGCCGAGAAGGCCGAGAAGAGCGAGCTCGACTCCATTGCCGTCGTACGCAAGCACTAAATGGTCTCGGGTCTCGGG
This sequence comes from Fusarium continuum, assembly GCA_013184455.1. Lineage (NCBI taxonomy): Eukaryota > Fungi > Ascomycota > Sordariomycetes > Hypocreales > Nectriaceae > Fusarium > Fusarium continuum. Next base: position 7,355 of record JABCKB010001235.1, read on the forward strand.
TTGGGAGGACAGGAGGAGGGAGTTGAATAGCAGCAGCAGGACGGTGGTGGTTGACAGAGGGGAATGGCGCCTCCTAGAAGAACGGTGGCCACACCTCAACGGACTAGACAGTTCCCGTGTATCCTATGTATAGACGTCGTCTGACTTGACTCATTTTGCACATATCGGGATGATTTTCATATTTTTGAACGCATGTGAATCTCTTTTAATAAAACTGTCTCATGCACAATTTTGTAGTTTACAATGTACTATCTGGGAACAACCTCGCGAGAAGTCCATTCCCAGGCAGCTCTTGTCGCTGTCCAGGGAACTCTAACAGAAGAAGCTCGTAACGCCCCTTCGTCTAGAGGCCCCGAATCTTTCTTACATGGGTCCCGTATTCGCTGGCTGATCAGCCTTTCCGAGGCATCATCTCACCAGCGCTTCCTCTTTCCCGTTCCCAATCCGTAGGAATCCTTGCCTCGACGCCATACACCGAGTATCGAGCTAGATATTGGATATCTGCCGACGTCCAGCTTTTCCCTAATTCGTCACCTCCCAGCATGCGACTCCGTCTTAATTATTGTGCTTTTCCCCATCCAAGTATGGCCGTTAAGCTCGTGTTAAATCGTGTCACCCTCTCTGACCGATGATCGGCCTGAGGGCCTCAGTGAGTGTGATAGATAGTTTAGAAGCAAGGCAATGATGAATTCCTTACACTCGCTGGTAGAAGAGCAGGTAGGCGACCTTGTTGTCCTTGATGTTGTCCTTGACCTGCTTGGCCTTGGTAATGCCGTTGCTATTACCGTTGGCGACGCTGCTCCATTTCTTCGCCCCTCCGGCAGGGCTCGTAACCTTGCTCCATCCATCATCGTCTCCAGCATCCTCGTCTAGCACGGCACCGAATCGGTTACCGGATGTACCCGACGCAGGACCCTCCTTGCGAGTGTCTTTGACTTCTTCTTCCTCACCACCTTCAGCGACATCCTCGCTTCGGACTCTGCGAATGACCGTGTCATCAATACGGATCCATTCACGTCCTTCTTGACGACGCACATCAACGGTGTAATGTCCACCGCTGGCGTTCTTTCCATGATGATACACCACGCTAATCAGCCTGTACTTGGGCATTCCCTCGTCACCATACGTCTGGCGTTTCTGCCGAGACAACGCTTCACGAGGAATCTCAAGCTCCAAGGGATATCCGATCTTCTTCCAAATCTTGACGGTTCCGTTGCCCTCTGCATCAAACTGGAAGCGCTTGAGGTGCAATATGAGCACAGGAGGGAGAGACTCAATGAAAACTTGTTTGGTGGCCGTGACATCCTTGCCTCGGGGTGAGTTGAAATCTCCCTGAAGGCGCTCGGGGCGAGTAAGACCCCGGAGAGCATCCACAACATTGCGCACATCTGGTGACCCTATGTCTAGCTGGAGGGGTTGGTAGGGCTCGGTGGTAATGGAGTCTTTCAGGCCAGGAACACGGAACTCAGATCGCAACAAGCCACCAAAGATCCTGGAGATAGGGCTGGAGGAGTTGGAACCCGAGGATCGAGAAACCGCTGCCTTTTGTTTTCTGCCAACTTCAAGCCAGTCATCGGCATCACCTGCACCAGAACCGGCACTGGCTCTTCGCTCGGCCTGATCAGACAGAGTAGAGTTCTTGAGAACTGTCGTGCACTCATCATCAAGGGACTGCAACAAGAAACCTAGGAATTCCTCGGCATCCTGCTGATGTCCTCGCTGTGACTAGTTAGCAGGGAATTTTCCACCCGGAATGAAAAATAACATACCCTCATACTGGCGAATCGCGGAAGCTGCCTTATAGCTTCGTATACGAATTCGGGAGTGAAAGGCTCACCATAGTGCTCTAGTTCCTCGTTCTTCAGAATGGTCCGCAGAGGGTCAATGCCAGCAGCCGACTTGATGATCTTGAACTCATGCATAAACATAATCCTGAAGATCATTAGCCTTCCGACTCACAGAATATGATTAAATAACTTACATAGCATCGATAAGAGGAGTATCGCTCTTGAAGCTGTGAACAGCACGCTTGCTGATCTGGCTCAGAAATTCGTAGAATGGAAGACAAAACATCAAAACTTGCAATACCTGTATTTGATTAGTTGGTTATCGGAGTAAAGAAGGTGGAGACATACAGAGTTCATATAACACATGTTACCGGTGTTAATCAAACCACGAGGCTCGAGGAACGAGACTTGATCGGCAAGGCCAACATGGAACGAGTGGATAGCCTCCGCAACAGAGCTCGCGTTGGCTTTGGAGAAGCTCGAGGCAGAGCCGTTGGGGCCTCCAACAACACCATCAGCACCATTACCATTGACTGCAGCACCAGCGGTAACAGCACCATTGACTGCATCAGGCTTTCCAGCAGCCGCAGAAGCGGGCTTCGCAAAGAGATTCGCCCAACTCGAAGGTGGAGGAACCTTCACAGCGGGAGCGGGCTCAGCGGCGGCAGATTCAACCTCGGCGGGCTTCTCAAGAGCTTCAGGTGTCGTCGTTTCCTGAGGGGCGCTTTCGGTAGCTACGTCGCCGTTCGTCGGCTTTTCAGCACGTGCGGGCTTAGCATCTTTAGCAGTGGCCTTGGGAAGAGACGGGAGAGCAGGAGCGGGAGCGGCGGAGGAGCGTGTTGCAGGTCGGTTTGTCGCGGTCGAGGTAGTGCTGGTCGTGGTGTTGGTGCGTGACCGTTGCTGGACGGGAGCGGCAGGCGTTTCGGCAGCTTGGCGAGGAGTCGCAGCAGCTTCGGATGGAGCCGTCGATGTTGCGGGGGTATGAGCTGAGACAGAAGGCTCTGTAGAGCTAGCCTCAGGAACATTGGCCTGCTCTGTAGCCGCCTGTTGCTGTCCAAGTGGCAGAGAAACGGCCTGACTGTCAGCATTGAGATGCCTCCTCCATCGTCTCGACTTTGTGGTTCTGGCGGGGAACTCCGATTCAGGGTGGGATAGCCAGGGCAGCTGAGAAACGTCAGTTTTAGCAAGATATAATGAGTTACGCAGCTTACAGGTGCACGAAAAGGTTCCTTGGCCGTGGGAGGGGGTGAAGGCTCTCGCGCAGGTTCAACGGGGG
>JABCKB010001239.1:0-19847 GCA_013184455.1 Fusarium continuum
GCCACCCCCTCCATTCCCCAAATCCCCGCTAAACAAGCTGGCGACCGTCCACTACCACTTCACACAAAAACAATCCATCAAACAACGACGCTCCGTTGATGAGAAGTTTGGCGAGACTTGTCCAATACCAAGTCGGCCTCCTCAAGTTTCTCAACCATTTTGCGCTACCATAGACTCGATATTGCGGTATGTAAAGAAACTTCATTAGCACCCAGTGTCTCCCTCTTGCGACGGCTTCTCCCCCACGCATGAATTTCATGTCTAGGATGCATCTCCGGGGGTGGGCTCAACATCAAAAAGATGGCCCATGTGATCACGACTGGCCGTGCCAGAGCAGCAATCAAACATGCCCCAGCAATAGCTTAGCGGAAGCGGAAGCAGAAGCAGAAGCAGGTCAATGACTGCGTGACATTCAAAGCGATGCCCGCTACGCAGCAGCAGATAGTCTGCCAAGGCATTTTTGTACGCCGCTGTGGTCGGGTTTTGCTCTGGCGATGCTATGCTATGCTATGCTACTTGCCGTAACATCAACATCATCGCTGCCTACTCGCTCTCCCCTCCCTGCAACAACTCTAGGTCCTTCCATGGACATTAGGACCATTGGGCTCGAGGGCTCTCTCGTTTGGCCCCCACCCAGGGTTGGGCAACTGCATTCACGGATCTTGACGCCTTACCATCAACCTGCGGCAACGCAGAACGTAGGCGCACATAGGGGAGAGCGATTTGACAGGCACGAATGGGCAACCGAAGCTTGGGATAAAACCAGGAGCTTGGGAAGCCAAGGACTCCAACAGCTCAAAGCACGGCCACTCAAGTATTGGTGGACCAGTCACTGGCCAGCCCAACGAGCGCTAGCAGCACGCTTGAGCAGGGTCCCCATTGACTCCATCGACAGGGCGGCAAACCAGGATGCCCCAGTCCCGGACGGCTGACAAGAACGATGTTTTGGTGCCCAGCAAGCTCAGCCGTGAAGCACATGGCAAGTCTTGATTGACATGGGCATGGCTCTACGGTACAGGGAATGTCGTCGATGAAATGCTGTGCTGGTGTTCAATCGACGCTGCTTTTCAGAGTCAGGTCCAAACCCGTATCAACTTGAGGGACTGGGTTCACAGAAAGGTTTCCGCGTCGCCATGTTGCTCGGGTCTCATGCAAGGGATGGAGATCCTAGCCGACCAGGATATCGACTCTTCATGATTTCTATCTAAACAATTTTTTCATCTCTTGTCCAACTTTACTAACTCGCTGTTTTGTCCTTAGTCGAAAGCATCGGTTTCCTCTAACCTACGAAGTTCAGGTTGGCATCCTGTGACCACAAAATCGGTTCTTTTCAAGAACTTAGACCGTGCAGACACACCCGAAGTTAAGTGTGTGCATACACACACACCCACGGCTCCCGTTGAACCAGCCTTCACCGTTGCGATACAACGGTCGTTCGTCGTTTCAGTCGAACCATTTTGGAGCAATTTCTTGTTGTTTGTTCTGCTATTAGCAACATCTGCTTCTTCGCGCTCAGCTCTTCAACCCGACGTCTGCATCCACCTCAACATTGTTCCAAACTTTTGTCCGGAGTTTTGTCCAGTGACCCATCCGTAAACGATCTGGAACCCCTCACCGCCGATCGATTTCTGCCGCCTTTCCATCCTCGCAACCGCCGCCTGAATCCACCCCGCCCACACTCTTTGCGCCCGATCTCAACGTGCGCCGTACAGCACTTTGCTACATCTTTGGTACCCTCCTCCGTCAGCAACCACAAGGCACCATCGCCCAGTTCTTGTTCTCCGACTCCGCACCAGCTTCACAAGCAGGCATTTTCCCCGTCTCACTGCTTTCGTGACCAGCCGACCTTCCGCCTGTCACGCCCTCGTAATCTTCTAGTGGCGTACTCGTCAAGTCTACGACCCCTCATTCACACCTATCGCGCAAGTCCAGTTCTTCCTCGCCACGACCCTCGTACCAACACTTCCCGTTGTGTTTTTTCCCCCTTCTACTTTCTACTGCGGCTACGACCTCGTCCTCCGTTTCCCCCCAGCGTTTCGCTCTGTAACTTTGGGGGCTGCTAAGTATTTTCTCTACCCTGTCAGCTGAGCATTTGCTTGTGCTTGTTGCCTTCTTTCTTCCTTTCCTACCTACCTGCTTTCAGCGCCTTTACTCCGGCTTTCTCTTGTGGATTGTCGTGGGTAGAGGGCATCCCACCAAGTATTTGCTATGTGAGTCTCCCCTCCCTCCATTACCATCCTTCCCATATCTTCCTGCGCCTACGCCTAAGCCTACTTTCCCTCCCTTTCTTTCCTCCCTCCCTCCCCTCTTGTCTCTCTCATATCCGCCTTTCTGGCTGTCTCAACTGCGCCCCCTTTAGCTTTGTTTACTTGTCTCTTATACATTTGTGCTTCATCTCCTGCGCATTTCTCTCAACCACACCGCTCACCTCTTATTTTGAGTAGGCTTAGACAACGCGCTCCGTCCAAAGCCACAACCACCGGCACTCGTCCTACTGAGACGTCTGCTTCTGGGACACCATCTTACGGTAGTGAGGACGACTCGTCTCAAGAGACCAGCCAGGACTACACTTCTGAAGAGGACATATACGACGACGACGACTACGACGACGACCTTGGCCCGTCTGACTCGGCCTCAACTAGCGACCACGATCAGCATTATCACAGCCACAACCATCACCTGTCGCAGCGTCATCATCAACTCCCTCCTCAACATCAGCTTCCACCTCAGCATCAATTCCCCCCACATCACCAGCAGCTAGCTCCTCATCAGCTACCCCCTCGCCAACTGCCTCCTCACCAGGCTCATCAATTGCAACATCGTCAACAAGGTCCTCCCCAGGATCTCTACCAGCCTGAAGAGGAACCTCGACAGTCCTATCGTCGACCGCGGCGCGATCGTCCAGCGCCGCCCACCGCCAATCTGGAGGACCCTCGCGGGTATGGCGCGCCCTATGGCCGTGGTGGATATGGACATCCGCAGGCTGCAGGGCGCCCTGGTCCTGGTCAATTGTTCGGCAGAGGCCAGCAAGCTCCAGGTTACCAGAACCAAATGGGACCTTACGTGGGCTTCCCTTCCAACGGTCAAATGGTGCCTTTTGGCTATGGCGACCCAACCAGCCCTTACGGTGCCGGTGGCTATGGTGGCGAAGGAAGAGGCATGTACGACATGATGCCTTATCAACAGCAGCAAGGCGGGTACTATGGTGCCGTGCAGCCTCACCCATACAACCTGCCGGCTCACATGCATTCAATGCAGCTGGGACCGATCACTACGCCGCCGCCGCCGCCGCCTCCAACTGAGGCCCCTGCCAAGCCAGCAACGCCTGCTCCGCCCAAAGAGGACCCGGAGAAGATTCGATTGGAAGCCGAGATAGCTGCTTTCAAAGCCATGGAAGAGAAGGCAAAGGCTGCCGAAAAGCAAAAGGAGGCCGAGGCGCAAATTCGCAAAGAAGCCGAGGAGGCCTTCCATCGACGAATGGAAGACATGAGAATAGCCCAAGAAGAGGCCAAGAAGGAAATCGAGAGGGCCAGACTCGAGGCAGAAAAAGCCGCCCGGGAGAGAATGGAGGCCGAACGAAAGGCCGAGGAGAAACGAGCAAGAGAGCACGCCCGGGCCATGGCAGAGGCCGAAGAGAAGGCTCGTCTCAAATTTGAAAACGAGATGAAGGCAGCCGAAGAACGAAGAAAAGCTGAGGCCGCGGCTCTTATCAAGGCTGAAGAAGACGCCAGAAAGAAGTTTGAGGCTGCTGCGAAGGCGGCTGAAGAACAGCGAAAGGCAGAGGCCGAAGCGCGCAAGCAAGCCGAGAAAGAGGCTCGAGAGAAGTATGAAGCCGAAATGAAGGCAGCTGCCGAGCAGCGCAAGGCGGAGGCAGAAGCTAAGGCCAGGGCCGAAGAAGAAGCTCGGCTGAAGTATGAGGCTGAGTTGAAGGCGGCTGAAGAGCGTGGTAAGAGGGAAGCTGAAGAGCGCGTCAGAGCAGAGAGGGAAGCCCGAATGAAATTTGAGGCTGAACTGCGTGCTGCTGAGGAGAAGAGACAGAAAGAGGAGGAAGAGCGAAAGCGCGCTGAAGAGCTTGCTCGAGTGCGTTTCGAGAAAGCGCTTCAAGAAGAAGCCGAAGCAAAGGCTGCTGCTGCGAAGAAGGCCCAGGAAGAAGCTGAGCGCCTCATGAGAGCTGAGCAAGAGGCTAAGGAAGCTGCCGCCAAGAAGGCAGCTGAAGAAGCCGAGAAGCTCAAGAAGCTTGAAGAAGAGACCCGCGCAAAGGCCGAAGCCGAGACTCTCAAAAAGATTGAGGAGGAAAAGAAGAAGGCCGCAGAAGCTGCCGCAGCTGAGGAGGCCGCAAAGAAGGCTGCCGCGGAGCTCAAGAAGAAGATCGAAGAGGAGACGAAGGTCAAGCTCGAAGAATCCAAGAAGAAGGCCGAGCAGGCCCCGATCCGATTCAAGGATGCCGTTGGTCGCAAGTTCAGCTTCCCATTCCACCTATGCGCCACCTGGCAGGTATGTATTCAGGTCACAACAGCAAGACCATTATCGCTAACAATCACGTAGGGTATGGAGGATCTCATCAAGCAAGCTTTTATGCAAGTTGATGTATTGGGTCCTCATGTTATGGAAGGCCACTACGATCTCATTGCCCCTGATGGTGAGATCATCTTACCCTCTGTGTGGGAAAAGGTGGTCAAGCCTGATTGGGCCATCACCATGACAATGTGGCCGATGGACAAGATGCCTCCGTTGGGACACCCCAAGATGCCTGGCGGACCTGGCATGCACAAACATGGTGCTGTTCCAGTTCCCCCGCGCCCTCCTATGGGAGGTCCAGGCATGAGGCCGATGCATGGACCACCAGGCGGTGGTTTGCCTGGAGGAATCCGACCACCTGCAGGATGGCCCGCAGGAGGCCCGCCCGGTGCTATGCCAATTCCAAATATTGTCAACGTCGGTCCTGCGGTTGGCAAACCAACCAAGCACAAGAAGCCTTCGTCCAAGGACCACTCAGGTGTGGCCGGATTTCTTTTCGGCAAACCTCAGAAGAAGAAGTGAGTTCCTGGTTTCTTCTAGATATTAGACAAAGAGCTAACAGTGGCCCAGATCTAGCAAGAAATGAGGTGCTCTCCATGTAGCATCATGAGAAGACGAACATGAAATTTTGATTTCTTCTACAACAACAATTTTTTTTTTGTTAGCAGATACCTCACCGGCATCGGCTGCCGGCTTGATTTTGAAAACATCTTTGACGACTTGATATTTTTCGTTTTGGTTTGTCGTTTGAGGTGGAAAAAAATGAGACAGCGGAATATTGGTCCTTTCCCAACTCTTGGTTAGCGTATTCATATCGCAAAGGCGTCGCGAATTGTCCTATATGCATGTGGATCGGAGTATGATGATACGGTTCAAACGATGATACTGGGGGCAAGGGAACACGATCCAATGTTGGGGACTTGATTTTCTTCAGGCAGAAACAGGGCCAGAGATGATCCAAGTCCATGTATTGGCGCAAAGACGACGCTTTTTCTTTCTTTCTCTTTGTTTGGATTATGGTGGACGAGCATGTTTGATAGACACAGCCGTCCTAGACACGCGTCATGTAGAATGAATGGAGTATGCAGAATGATTTGTTTTAAAATCCAGTTTTTAGTACGCCAACATGAATGAGTTGCGTCTATTCGCTTTCCCCTTGTGCTGTCTGTTCAAGCGAGACCAGGTCTATGCTCAACTAGTTAACTGTACGCAAGTATTATACGCCATGCATGATCTAAGACTATATATCTATGTAGGGGTAGAGAGAAGAGATTGTGTCTAGGTGATAGCGGTGTCTACGCGGTCCTAAAGCTTTCGTTGCGGCCCTAGCTTTTTAAAGGCCCGCTTCTCGAAAGCTTCTATCATCATGCCTGCTACCTTGTCTGATACAGCTGCACTGACGGCGCCGTAGAGCGGGTTCGTGAACTGGAAGTCGATAGCAAGACGGACCTCGGTACGTGGTGAGGGCGGCCCGGAAATCGACCTTACAGACCAGCGTGTCACAAGGCTGCGGAAGACGGCCGATGCATCGGGTCCTGTGCCTCCCGGGACGGCCTCTCCACTGACGGCTTCGACGGACTCGCCAGGGACACAGCGCAACCGACTTGTAAAGACCTCGTCAAACCCTCCCCAGCCAACATGTAGATCAGCGAGTGTAGGGTAGCGGCGGCCGGTAGCGGAGTCGGGATCGGACCAGCGAGTGACGCGGGAGCGGGAGCAGTACGGGACGAAACAAGAGTAGGAATCGACGTCGGCGATAAGATCGTAAAGAGGCTCGGCAGGGTATGGGAGAGTGCGATTGGCGGTCAGTCTTTGAGGTTCGGAGGAAGGGAGAGAGATGAAGGAGCGGCGGAGTGGTGTTGAGGCGCGACTGATGTTGGTGATGTTTGAGACGGAAGCCGACGAACGCGGGACGAGGGCGCGACAAGGGACGAGACGCAGGGCCATTGGCGCTTGACAATTGAGTTATCAAGACGTTGCTTTTCGATTGGTCACCGTCGTGGGAATTGCATGGTCTTGAAGCGAAGAGCGAATCGCCAAAGTGGGAGAAGGAAATGGGCGGGAGACAAAGTCGATGATGGTGTTGAGGCTCTGCTACACTAAGTCGAGAGTAAGTGGGAGGCTTTCCGCCACTATTTGGGCCTTAACCCCACCTAGCCAGCCAAGCTCATAGGGGATCATGCCGCACTACGCCGCTGCAGACACTCCCCCAACACCGGTACCTGTGCCCCAAGCTCGGGCCGTCCTGGTCGCCGAGTCAAGGGCGGTGGGCAGTGGATGATGGTTCCGTCATGCTCAGTAAAGGCGCACACGCTGTACGTACTCAACACCAAACCATCGGTTCGGATCGCATCTCAACAGCACGCGACATCCCACGTCGACGGCTGAACAAACCATCCTCCTCCTGCCGATAACATACGAGATGCGCCGCTTCAACGTCCCCTCGCGAAGCCCCTGAGACACGCACGTCCTATCACCTAAATAAGCATCTCCTCCCACGGTCGGCCCCACGCCCGCGGGGCAGCTCCTCAGCATGTAGGCCAAGATCAAGATCAAGTTGAGGGCTCTGTGTTGGCTCGGCGCTGATGAGTTTGATTCGCGCGCAGGTTTGAAAAGTCGCTTTACGACCTCATCCGGGGGCTACGGAACCACAAGGGCAATGAGAAGGAGTACATCCAGAAGAGCCTCAAGGAGTGCCGCGCCGAAGTTCGCAGCCAGGATATGGGTTCGTTTGACACCTGAGAGAAGCTATACGGGAGGACGCTATGTTTTGGCTGACATTACATGGTTAGATCTCAAGGCAACGGCGCTTCTGAAGCTCATCTATCTGGAGATGGTTGGGCATGACATGTCGTGGGCATCGTTTCATGTGCTCGAGGTCATGTCGTCGCCCAAGTACCACCAGAAGCGAGTGGGATATCTTGGAGCTGTCCAGAGCTTTAGGCCTGACACTGAAGTTCTGATGCTGGCTACTAATCTGCTGAAGAAGGTCCGAGTGACGTGTGAAGCACTATGCCGTTTGTCTAGCTAACGACCGAATCTTCAGGACCTTGGCACAACGACACCGACGGTTATATCTCTCCCTATCGCGACTCTCCCCCACGTTATCACGCCCTCGTTAGCGCTCTCGACCCTACAGGACTTGCTACCGCGACTAAGCCACAGCCATTCGAATATCCGCAAGAAGACGCTGGTGACGCTGTATCGACTTGCTTTGGTGTATCCCGAAGCTCTACGCGCGGCATGGCCCAAGATCAAGGAGCGGCTCATGGACCCTGATGAGGACCCGAGCGTTACAGCGGCTATTGTCAATGTAGTTTGCGAGCTTGGTTGGCGAAGACCGAACGATTTTCTTCCTTTGGCCCCTAGACTGTTTGAGCTTTTGGTTGATGGTGGTAATAACTGGATGGCTATCAAGCTTATTAAACTCGTAGGTTCTCCCCGAGACATTGCCATTCTATTCTTCTACTTACGCCTGTTTAGTTTGCGACTCTTACACCCCAGGAACCTCGACTTGTGAGGAAGCTGTTACCTCCTCTGACCAACATCATCAGGACTACTCCCGCCATGTCATTACTTTACGAGTGCATCAACGGTATCATTCAAGGCGGTATTCTAGGGAACGCCGACGACTCAGGCACCGACGAGATTGCAACGCTATGTGTTAATAAGTTACGAGGCATGATCATGATAGATGGCGATCCTAACCGTAAGTCCACGATTGCTATGCCAGTCTCGAGGTATAACTGACCATACATACTCCAGTCAAATATGTTGCTTTACTAGCGTTCAACAAGATCGTCACCACGCATCCTTACTTGGTATCTCAGCAGGAGGATGTGATTCTGGAGTGTATCGACAGTCCCGATATCACTATCCGAATACAAGCGCTAGACCTTGTGCAAGGCATGGTGACCGGCGACAACCTGCTGTCCATCGTGAGCCGTCTCATGAAGCAGCTCAAGTCATCCATGCCCAGCCGGGACAAGTCTCAGCCTGGAACTCCTCCAGACGACCCCAACGAGTCTGAGGATGAGTTCGCAGAGCCAATTCCAAAGCCCAAAGCCGAATCAGCGCCTTTGCCCGACGATTATCGAATCGACGTCATTGGAAGGATTCTTGGCATGTGCTCAAAGGACAACTACTCAAGCGTATTGGATTTCGACTGGTACATCGATGTTCTCACGCAACTTGTTCGCATGACTCCTGCGTCTCGCCAAGTCGACGATGACTTGGGCCCGTCAGAAAAGGCACGAGCTAATGTGTCAGAAAAGATTGGTGACGAGCTGCGCAATGTTGCCGTCAAGGTTCGGGTGATGCGATCAACAGCTGTCAGGGCGGCAGAGATTATTCTCACTCAACTCAACAGTGATACCCCGCCGGGATACAGCATTACTTCAGGTGCACTCAAATCAGTGGCATGGATTATGGGCGAATACGCCTCACAACTGGCCATTCCGGATGAGGGCCTGAACGGCCTTTTGCAACTCATTCCCCGGACAAACACCCCTGAAGTGTTAACGACAACCCTTCAAGCCGTCACAAAGGTCTTCGCGACCATAGTGGGAGACGAGAGTGAGCCGTGGACAGCAGAGAGGAAATCCCAGGTATCGCTCCTCATGGCACGGATCATCCATGTCTTTGAGCCGCTGGCGTTACATCCGAGCCTCGAGGTCCAGGAGCGAGCAGTCGAGTTTACAGAGTTGCTGAAGCTAACAGCCGAGGCGGCTTCATCCCAGCCAGCTTCGACAGGCGAAGTTGAACAAGATCCGCCGTTACTCCTCACCCAGGCTATTCCCTCGCTCTTCAACGGCTGGGAACTCAACTCTGTGTCCAAGGGTGCTCAGCTAAACGTCCCGGTGCCATCTGGCCTTGACCTGGATGAACCCATTCATGCAAACCTGGTCAAGTTGTTGTCAGAAGCCGATTCCATTACAATAGCCACAGATGAGTCGGATGAGTTTGAGACATACTACCACCAGAAGCCACCGCCGACAAGCATTGACTCGTCTGCCCCAGCCATTAACAGGATATCGGAGCCCAAGGAGGACTATGTGAGCTCTTATCAACAGGCCGATGAAGATACCTATCTGGACGCCGACATCGTTTCCCGGAGAAAAGCAGAACGTCTCGAGCGCAACAGAGACGACCCCTTTTACATCCCCAGCAACGACACCCCCCGTACATCTACTCCCATTCATAATATCCTTCAGAGCAGCAACGGTCCCGACTTAGATATCGACTCCATACCTATCATGCAATTAGATCTATCAAGGTCTGGTACACCAGCTGCACAGCCCCCACGCCCTCAGCCAAGGCCACGACAGAAGATCGTCATTGCCGCGGACGAGACCCTCGAGGGCAGCGCAAGCGGAGGTCTTCGATCATATGACTCGGAAAACAATTCTGACAGCGTCACAAAGTCCAAGGCACGAAAGCCCAAGACCAAGCAAGGTCTGCTTGGTGTAGACTCGAGCGGCATCGGCTCCTTCAGCCTCGAGGGCCAGCCGTCGACTGGTTTCGACTACGAGCAGCAACAGCGTGAAGACGCCGAGATGCAACAAGCCGTGAAAGAGGTTGAGCGCCTGCGCCTCGAGATGCAGCGCGCCAACGAACGCATCCACGTTGCACAGGGCGTCGACGTCGAGGGCACAGTCGTCAAGAAGAAAAAGAAGAAGGCCAAGAAGGACGCTGCCGTCGAGGGAGCAGAGGGTGAAGAGGTCAAGCCCAAGAAGAAGAAAAAGAAGGCTCCGCGTGCAGCTGTCCTAGAAGAGGGCGACGTCGAGTCGCCTGCCTCTGGAGGTGACGTGACCGTTGCTAAGAAGAAAAAGAAGAAGAAGCGTGTCGCTGAAATTCAAGAAGAGTAGATCGATGCCTTTGATGGCTATCAGCCAAGTAGTGCTGTTCGTGGGAGTATTCGATAGTGTAGGAGGGACTCATACAGGAGAAGGAATCAAACTGAATAATAATAACCATTATCAGGATTCCCTGATTTATTTCTCGCGTGGTAATGTGCTCTCTCGCTCTTTGTCAGTCCTCGATAATTACACGTCAATGAAGCTTCCGTAAAACATTTTATGCCACTTCTAGCAGTTGGATTTCTTAATACAAGTCTCTTAACGAATAGGGAATCGCTGCCATATCGTGATACAGCATTAAAACAAAAATAGACCAGATCCAATCAAGAAAATACAAGAAAAAAAGTACACCTGTTGTTCTTTTTTTGCTCATGTTCCATTAACACATACACATGACAATGTAGATTAGACTAGGCGGCCAAGGCATTTGTCGTCTCGTAAAACCCAAGCCTCTCCCCCTCTAAACCTTCAGTCCCGCTGTATACCAAATCCCAACTCCGTTCAAGAGGAAGGCATGTCTGATCAGACCAGAAAGTCCTCCCGTCTAAAACTCTGCTCCATGTTGTATAACTAGTCCTCCATTGGAGCGTCCTCGAGCTGCACGCCGCGGCTCGAGTCTGAAGGAGGAGTGGATGGTACCACAGGAATTCGCTTGCCGCCAACGAACTTGGTCGGTGTTCGTCCCGCGCTCTGTGTGCTATCACGGCTGTCTCGCTTCTCCGAGTCAGTATCGGTCTTCTCCTTTTCCGCGTCGCCGTTAACAGGCGCAGCGCCCTCAGGCTCAGGAACCTCTAGACTCTGTCGCTTGATGACTCCTATGCCGCCGAGGCTGCTGCGTTGTCGGTCGGCAACCGACGTCGGGCTCGCGATAGGGAATCGAGTCTCTGGCCCGCCAGTGCTACGATCTCGGCGATGACCGCGTGGGCCTGGCGCGGGACTCTTATCACGGCCCCGGCTAGCGTTGGCCTTTTCGAGCAGAGCCCTATTCCGCTCTTCCATAAGGGCCTTACGGTTGCTTTCGTCGGTGCTAATGGCTCGAGGTCGGTTGTTGCTACCGACAGAAGAGGAGTGCGTGACCATGGACATGCGCTTGAGGGCAGTGAAGATGGCGTCCTTGTGGGCAAAAAGGTCCCTAACCAGTCTATACGCATGCTTCTCCTCCATGGTCAGAGAGGTTTCGGTTCGTGGTCGCAAAACGCAAGGGGCTAAAGCGGTAGCGAGTGATGCAATATAGGTTTCGTCGGCAGAGGTCAAGTCAATAAGGCGTGTAAAGTGGTTCATGCAAGCATCGAGTGTGGCGATGTTGGTGAGGCGCAGCTGTGATAGAGTTGATTGAAGGGCAGCAATCCGAGAGGACTGATCGGCATCGGTAGAGGGAGTTGAGTAAATTGTTCGGATAATTTCGTAAACATGGGAAGAGACCAGGGAATCTAGTACGTTGTCAGTTCGCCTTGTGATGCAGGATTACCGAGCAGTAAACACTTACCAGGAAGCTCCAGAAGATAAACCTTGAGCAAGCTAGCAACCGTAGGAATATCGAATTCATCGAAGACATCAGGAGACACAGGCTTGCCGTCGTTGACCTTGGCACGTAGACGATGTGTCTGCGCAAGAGGAACCTCCAGCAGCCACACGCCTCGCCTAGCTTCATCACCTTCAAGATCGGGATAATGGTGATCCAGGTAGGTCAGGATAGTCGTAACGATCATGGGTACCCGCTTCTTGTCAGCTCGGGCGCGGGCCTCGAGGTCAATGCCAAACGTTTGCTGATCGACCTTGTTATAGTAATTTTCGTACACCACCACCTTAGGCACGAAGCTTCCAGTGCGGTACGTTTCGAGTAAATACCGCAGATCGTTCTGAGGCTGGATAGTCTCTTGGAAGAGCATCATCTGATCCACAGCAGACTGAAGACTGGGAATGACGTTTCCGATTGTGCCCGAAAAGTCGAGGATGACTGTCTTCACAGCCTTGAGACGATCGAGCTCACAGCGTTCAAGGAACTTAAGATGGAGGTGAATAGCTTCTTCAAGCTCGCATCGCAGCTCATCGAGCTTGCGAACGCCATCGCGATACTTCTCGTCAGCCTCGCGGGCCTCTCGTTGCATGCGCTGGCTGGGGGTCTCGTTGGGATGAGAGTTGTTGAGGACATTCCAGTTGGCCAGGTACTCGCTCACGGTGCCAACAGGAGAATCGGCGCCTTCGGAGCCAGTAGAAGCCAGCGAGAAAGTGCGGTTGATGGACTTCTTCTCGGGAACACCAGCCATTGTGAAAGCCTTGGGTCGCCACTGGTAAAACATCTTGGAGCTGTTGGCGAATGTGCTGCCCACATTACCGATGAGACGAAGGAAACCGTTGGCGATAAGATCTTGGCCAATTCGCTCGGCGTAAGCAACACCGATGTTGCCCATGCTGCGTTGCAGATACTCGACGATGTCGGAACCGGAAGAAGTGTTGAGATAGGTTCCCAGAATGGGCACCTTGGTCTCGCCCATCTTGATGGTGGAGAGCATCTGGGAGAGAATCTTCTTCACTTGCTCAGGTTGATAAGTGTCGTCGCCAATCTCATACAGCTCTTCCTCCTCAGGCTCTTCCTCCTTGTGGGGCTGGACCTTGATCTCGGGGATGTTCTGGTTCGCCTTGGGGCTGGTTTCAGGGTCCTGGAAAGCGAGCTTGTTCTCCTCTTCAAGATCCTCCACTAGTCGGCACTTGTTGAAATACACAGATCGGAGCTTCTTGACTGCCTCAGCTTGGCGATCATGAGCTTTGATTCGCACCTGCAACTCGTCCTGAGAGTCCTGGATGCGAGCCTCATGGGCGTCGCACCAGCGGGAGAAGGGGTTCACGACTAGGTCACGGATACTCTGCGCTATGCGACGATGGTTGCGAGCAGCATCCTGCATCTCACTTCGCATGCCATCAAAGGCCTAGGATGTTGTTAGTTGGCAAGCATAGTCTAAGTAAGCATAGCCTAAGCGGCGATGTTGTCGCACGGCACATCTGCGATAGCAGACTGCTAAGCAAGCACCGAGCGCTTTCGGAGGCGGGTGAGCTATGTTATCATACCTTGCGAACAGTAGCTCCATCATCACGACTGAAGCCACCTGTGATCTTGTCGGCAGAGGGAGCGATCTCACTAAGGCGCTGACCGTACGTCTCCTCGGCTTCGGCGCGTAGACGTGCGATAGTCAGGACCTGTCTGTTTTCATGAACACCCTGCTGAAGCTTGCTGAACAGGACACCCAGTCCTGCAGCATAGTCGCTTGACCAGAAGGAATCAGCGAACCCCGGCATGGTTGCCTGCCTTGTCCGGCCCGTTCGATTGATGCGGTGATGATGCGGTTCCCGGTGTTGTTGCTGTCAGAGGGGGAGGGAGAGCTGAGAGCTCGCTGTGGCGGTGGGGTTTGAGGGAGAGTGAGCGAGTCGCAATGCAGCGGGCGACGTGAGCGTAGACGTGACGGGGAATGTCGTCGCGATCGTCGTGGATATAAGGGGGATGTCGGTCGAAAGACGTCGCTGTTGGTGATGTGCAGGTAGATAGTCTCTGTTGTCGTATCCGCTGCGTGTCTTCGTCTTGCGTAGACTAATTTTGTGAGACGGCTACTGCCGATGCAGGGGCAGTAGAGTAAGTAGACCAGTTGATTGATTGATTGCTATGCGGGCTCCAGGGATCGCATCGGGGGCACCATAAGCACCTACGGGGTACGGAGTGAGCAGGAGTACGTACAGCTATACAGAGTACAGTACCTTGAATCTTGGTTCGTTGAACTTTCTGTCCCCTTGGGCTGACACTGGCTGGATGGGACAAGGCTGAATGGGGGAAAAGAGCGGCGCGTTGACTGGATCGGAAGCTTGCAAACTGGGGTCTGTGTGGGTGAATTGGGATGAGATGGATGGGGATGATGGTTTGTTAGCTCGAAGGAGGCTGGCGTTGGCGTGGACGACGACGTTTCGGGGGCTAATTAGCAGGGGAAGGGGACCTTTGATATAAAATTGCTCTTTTTATTTTATTTTTTTAGGTGCCTTCATATCGCTCGGGCATCAGGATAGCAGAAGGAAATTGTAATTAGAGATGCAGTGAATCAGAAAATACTACTCCGTACATCTAGTATTAACCAAGACCTGTTGAATTGGCAGGAGGAGGTCCGTGTTTGTCCGGGTGTCTTTCATGCATTCGTCAAGTCAACCGCCGAGTCTAGCAAGTCCTTCACACCTAATAAGTTAGGTTAGTAGATGCTGTTGAACGATGGGGAAGGAACGACGGAGAAGAACGTTGTAAGCATACATCCGTTGCATTTAAAATCGGGGTTTAATATCAAGCCATGTATTAATGATATACAAATCAAAGCGCAGTTGTGATTTGAGGCCTTCTTGATAGAGTTTAGTATGCTATTAAATCATTGTCTTTGTCTGTTGTAACCAGGTTTTTGCCCTGTCATCGTCAATCTAATGTCGTCTTCTGTTGCTATGAAGGCCCCGTCACAGCCACAGCAAGAGACGGAATCGGCAATTGTGGCCATTTCAGAGGCCTCTCACTGGGCAACTCATGTGTGTTGCTGGTTTTGGCCCCCCCAAGCCACGGGCTGAAATGAACCCCGGCCCCTGAGGATGCTGTCTCCACAGCTGGTGGAGACGAGCACCTAATTTTAGAGGCAGGTTTCAGGGAAATAGCCTTGGACTGTTCAGGGGTCCGTTTGTCACTCCAGCTTCTCATCCTCTACATACAGTATAGATCAGCTGGATGGGCAAGAAATCTTGAGAGTGCAGTTGTAACAAAGTCTAATAAGTCACTATACACTCTAATCTCCAGCCTCAAAATATCCCCCACACAAGCTGAGAGCTACAGTAGGGGAGGGGATTGTCTGAGCCCGTCTTACCTAAGCCCTTGTTCAGGATCTTGGGCCTTGCCATCTTGGGGCTACATGAAGTGAGGGTTCGGTTAACTACTAAGTTGGTTAAATGCCATGCTAGACTGCCTTGCACGAGAAAGAGATGATTTCGCAATTCTTGGGGGGTTTAAACAGAAACTCGACGTATCTTCTGATAGCTCCCAACTCTTAGCTGCATATGGAAATCAAAAGGTTCACTCTATCACTAATAACATGCGGAGCAATCCCCAGAGATTGATCACCGCTCCAGTCTGGCCTAGGAAACCCCCTGTAATCAAGATCGATCCCAGTCTTCGAGAGCACCTCGTCAGTGTAGCCTTCTTCGCATATCTTCTTGACGTCGCACGCCACTCGTTCCAGTTTAGGGAACTGTATCGGGTTCCGTCCCTATCATTTGATCCACAAGTCTGAATAGTCCTTTTCGCAGACGTTCGGGAGGTGGGGGGAATTCGTGTTGTACAAGGGTAAGGGCAGTGATATCTGGAGCAAGAAAACTGGCAAGTGACTGTTCATCAGACAATCGTCAACTTTGGGTATCATGCACTGCATCGAGGCTAACAAAGAGCTCTTTTATAGCTCTATCTCTGCGTCTTGATTAAGGTGAGTCCTGATAAGAATGTCATGGTGAATCGATTCGAGAATTGCACGATGTTTCTCCAAATCGGTTCGCAGAATCTCCGTATTCAACCTTTTGAAAGTGCATCACGAGTGAGCTTTGCCGAGCATCAGTCCTTGAAGAAAGTCATTCTGATTACAATACGATGCTTCGTTCTCTATTCGATTCCAGATGGCCGAAAGTCCAAACCCCAAGGCTTTGAAACTTGCTGAGACACCGCTTGGGATCCTGTAGCCGAATTTTTGGGGAGCGTAATATGGCGACGACCTTGGTCGACACAGCAAGATTACGCAGTGAGGTTACCGTTCGTATGAAAGAGGTTAAAGATACCTCTGCCGGAGGTTGTTGTATAAGGTCAAGTTTGAAGGGCGTAGAGAGGAGCACATGATTGAAGTACATCTTGATATAGACGACGGAAGTGTCATGAAACTATAGTAGGCATAGCACCACAAGTGTCTGGCGATCTTTGCCGTACGTAATAGCCACTTGATAGGGCCTCAGGCCCGTTCAGAAGATAACCGTGTGGCTTGCCGCAACCGTGGAAGTAGAAGCAACCAAATATTTGCCCTAGTCGTTCTGGAGGAAAGTCGAGGAGCGGAGCTAGTTGACAACCGAGCCATCTCTATCTCCATCTTCAGGTCACCAACCTAATAAGCAGATCCAATAAAAAAGCCCTTGACACAACCAACAACCCTCGTAAATGCAGAAGGGACCATTATTTCCAGCTTCCTCAGCCCTAGAAAAACAAATAAAACGTACAAGTTTCCCTTGGTAAACCCGTTCAAGGGGGTCCGCCCTTGATTGGCCCCTCCCTTCTCAAAACCAAAAATTGGCTACTATCCTCACTCACACCTTGGGACAGTGGCGCTAGGAAGTGTCCATGTCTAAGTGCTTCTTCTAGCAAATGTTTTATATGAGGAAGGGTCTGAGCAACCCGGGTTTGCGTTGACACAGCACATTCAACCTCGAGGGCTGGTCAGCTCCTCTTCGCTGGCTCCCTTATAAAGGAGCATGTTTTACTACAAGGGCGAATTGACTTGGTTAGTTCTTGGTATTTTATAAATGGTGCTTTTTGCTATATAGAGAGCCTGCAGTCCATCCAGTCCTTCATTGTGGGAAGTCTCATAACCAACCATTCATCCTTCGATTTCTTCTATTCACTTCTCTGATACCATACTTTACTCTTCCGCGTTCTGCCTCTTTACCATGCCTTCAGTCAACATATTCACCACTGTCCTCGTGGCTAGCCTTGCCATTAGAGCTCAAGCTGGTCCTTGCAGGCCCCATGCTCCTGAGAAACCTGTGACCCAATCCCAAGAGGCCACTACGAGACACATTCCGTCTGCCATTGAGACCTCTGCGGCTTACACCCATGTTGTGAGCCAGTTCGAGGCCCAGGAAACTCTTTTTTCCACTGCTGTGCAAGTGACTATATCTACCAAGGCCAAGTCTAGGCCTACCACGACTGGTGAGGAGAACTCTACCACGGCTGGATACCCCGCTGCCGAGACTACCTCTGCCACTTTTCGAACTATTACCACTGAATCTACTATCGAATCTGCTTCTGCAACTGAGGAGACGACAACATCTCTTCCTTCTACAACAACAGAGACCAGTGCCACTCGCGGCGAAACTACTACTTCAGTTCCCTCAACTACTTCAGAGGCTGAAGCCATCCCCTCGACCGCCTCCTCGGAGCCAAACACTACTCTTGACACCACCACCCTGGCTCCTACAACCACCTCCGCCGAGGCTACCACTACAACCTCCCAAGCTTCCACAACAACATCCGAGGCCGCCACATTGACCTGCGCACCCAAATCCGAGCTCACCTGCGGCAAGACTGGCTACTTCAGTGCCGCCATCAACCATCTTCTCGACGTCTTCTACGACTACAACCTGGAGCAATGTGAGACCGAGTGTGAAGAGAATGGAGACTGCGTCGCCATTGGTATAACTGATGTCGGCCAGTGTGAGCTCTATGACTCTGCTGTGTATAATCTTGGGTTTGAGTTCCAGACGAACTGGTACTACACTGTCTACGATGCTTGCTGCTTCGAGAAGTAGGTGGCCAGGCGGTAAATAGAAGGATTGCAAGCGGTTTTAATTACTACCTTAAGAGCTTGTAGCTCAGTTATTCGTTGTCAGAGGCTTCATTGGTCTTCATTCATTACTTTTATCTACCGCCCCTTTTGTCGATAGCCGTAACCGTGCTTTTTGAATCCTTCCTGCAAATACAATACCCATGCTTCTGTTGATAACCACCAAGCTCTAGCTTTCGGGCACTTTCTTCTCAGTATTTTGTGCTGCCTCGCCTTCCTTTGCACCAGGAAATCGCGTGCCTAGGTTTTTTACCTTCTTAGGCTTCGCCTCAGGAGGGGGGTAGGCCTTCACAGCGACCTCCTGCCAGTCCTTGGATGCGTTGTAGTCGTTGATGATAGAAGACATGATCTGGTTGAGTCCTGCCGCTACTGTGGCCTTTAGGAGCTGGGGTGTCAACTGAAGGCATAGTGTTAGCAGTCATGATTACAACAGGTGAATGGCAGAAGCATACCACTTCGGCCCGGTAATCCTCCTCAATATGCTCGATGTCGACGTAGACGAGGGGTTCGGCATCTCGTCGCTCAACCTTGAACTCCCGGGAGCCTGTTTTCAAGCCTGAATATGGTAGCAGGACATGCTTGACGAGTGCCAGCAGCCCATTGCCTTCTACTTCCCTGGGAAGACAGTCGGCTTTGCGGATCTTTTTATCCACAGTCTTGGGCGAGTCCAAGAGATCAATCTTGCTGTCTGTGAGCAATTCGTTAGCGCGGCTTACACCACATGGTTGCAGTACACATACTCTCGTCACTTGAGCTCATTTTGGTACCGTTCAGACCAGGGATCATGGGGTTCATGATGTGGGCTCGCTAGGTAAGAAGTCAGTGATGGCCAAAAATGTCAGTTTCATACCGATGTACCTTGGCATACCCAATCTTGGGAAGCCACTCTCCAGCACCAGCGAACAGCTTTCGCTGGTCGAGGCCACCAAACTGGATGTCACAGTCAAGGTACTGCTCGTCAAGTGCCTGCATGAGAGGGTACTGGAGACCAGCGACGTTAGGATCGTCGGACTGCTTGACAACCTCAGCTGCTGCCTTTCTCGCATTCCTGGTTGAAACAAGAGTCGACAGCTTGAGCAAGTCCATGTTGTAGTCCGACTTCAGCTGGAAGGAGCTGCCGAGGACAAACCTGAGCTTGGTGATATCGACGCCGCAGGCCTTAAGCATGGATGCGATGACGAATTCGTAGTACTTGGCACGATGGGCAACAAGTTCTATGGGAGTCTTGAGGTTGTCCAGAATGGCGTGAATATCGGCAATGAGAATGGTGACATCGCAGCCAGCGGCAAGGAACTGGGAGATCTTTACAGCTGGGACGAGGTAGCCAATGTGAGGTCGACCAGTACATGCAGTACCTGGATCAGTCAGTCAGTATGATGTTTACATTTTTTAATGAGAGTATTGAACTCACCCCAGTAAATCTTGGGATCGCGCTTCTCATCGAGAATGTGAGTGATAATCTCAGGGCGCATCTCATCAGCGATGTTCTCTTTGATGAGGATCATTCTCTCCTCAGCTGGTAGATGCGACATGGTGATAATATGCTAGTAAAACCGTAGAGTTCTGACGCCAAAACAAGTGTTGGGGGGAAATGTTTGGGAGAAGTTTGGGAGAAGATGGTTGAGAGATCGCGAGACTGAGTCACAGGTGTAGATGGTTATTGCATACTCTAAAAACATGGATGACCGAAATGCGAGTCCCCGCCGGAAAAAGGAATTTGCGTTTTTTTCTAGAGGGAGTTAAAATAGTAATAGTTTGTATCCGTAGGGCAGTGGCTCACAGTGGGGTGCATGGTAGTAGTATATATGGCAGTAAGGTATAAAGAGCAGTAAAATAAATGTAAGTAAAAAAGAGCGTTAATAAC
>JABCKB010001242.1:0-16266 GCA_013184455.1 Fusarium continuum
GGTGGTCAATTACGTTAGAGGATCGACCGCTCCGGCCTAGGTTCCACAAACGGGGTACAATACGATATTTCAAAAGCCACTCGTTCGATCTTGGGCTAACCCTCGGCCTGAACCGCTGGTGACCAAAAGTCCTACGCCAGGATATACGTTACGTGAGCTGCTTTCTGAGCACTTCATGGTTTCTTCTGTGCTACAATATCGACGCCACAAACTGGCTACATCAAGGTTAATCCAAGGAAACGAAGCACCGATACGAAAAATCCAGCTGATCCTAATACTGTCATGCAGATCCTTTTCTATACTGTACTTTACATGGTCCAGGTCTTACTGGCAGATGCCCGATAATCAAGAATTCGTTACCTTCAGCCGCACGTAGGCCTGCTCAAGTGTGTGATATATAAACCGTACTTCGCTCAAGCAATGGCTGTTGTGTATTTCATGAACTCACTTCAAATCACACTCTAAAGAAAAAGAGAATCTTTGCAATGCGGGCTTTCACTTATCTTCTTGTATCCGCCTTATATGGCGCAGTCCATGTTCTCGGCAACCCTATCATTGTCCCAGAGCAGCATGATGGGCAGCTGGAACGCGATGTTGCCCTCCAGGAGCGTGCTTCGCCTGACCTTGGCGCCGGCCCTGTCAAAAAACCCTTTTACGCTATTGCTCATCGTTGCAATGACATGGGTGCTGTTCAGCGCGACGTCAACGATGGTGCCAACGCTATCGAGATAGACTTGATGGCGCAAGAGAACTCGGCAGCCTGGTGGGCTGCCCACGATGAGGGCAAGAATGGGAACAACGCCCGGGATATGTTCAATGCTATTGCTGGGCATCGAAAAGCCGGAAAGCCCATCACCTTTGTGTGGCTCGACCTCAAGAACCCGGATAAATGCGATCCCGATGTCCCAGCAACGCGATATTGCTCAATCGTGGTGCTACGAGACATGGCGAGAGAAATATTAGAGCCAGTGGGAGTACGGGTGCTTTTCGGGTTCTACAAGAATCAGGGAGGCAAGGCCGCTGGCTTGTTGCGAAACGGTCTCACCAGCAAGGAAGCCATTAATATTGATGGCCGAGCAGCAGAACTGAAGAAGGAGTTCACCGAAAGAGGACCAGCCGACGTGAAGAAGCGTATCGCTTCGTACGGTTGGATGAGACTCCAGGAGGATTTTGGCAACTGCTGGGAAGCCGGAGATGCGATATTGACCTGCACACAGCTACGCCAAGAAGTCGCATCTCGTGCCTTTGGCAAGGTATTTGCTTGGACAGTTGTGGCGAACCAGGGCCAGCTGGTAGACAAAATGCTGGGGGTCAATGTTGACGGTCTTATCTATGGATTGGACGGATATCCTTACGGTGGAAGCGCTACCCAAACCCTCAAAGACATACGAAACTTGCTTGCCAAGTACCCGGAATACTATTACGCAGGGGTCAATGATAGTCCGTGGTAGTTTTCATGCCAGGATAAAGGGTAAATACTAGGGTCTAGGTTGGTAGCGACCTTGCCAACTTAGATGTCATTGCTCCGATCAGTATCTAGTCTTACAAGAGAATGTAATATATTTTCATAAGAAAGAGTAATGCTTCACTTTCTGTGTACTAGAATCAATGCAACAGCTATCTTGGCCGACAAATTTGAAATGTCGATTGACCCTCCTTGATCTTTAAACGCTTCGAGAACCTGTTGCATCAAAGTCTTGACACAATCGTGCTTAGTTCCAACCAATGCACAGTTGACTTGCTACCAGCGATTGACTGACCTGAGCGCTGTAAACAGTTTTTCCAATATCTGAAGTTGGGTTTCCAGTTGGCTCAAATCACTTTTCTTCGTTCCTGTGCCGGGAAGGAAACTATCTTCGATATTGAACTTGTGGCGCACAGAGGTTTAGCGATCATATAATGAAGCCGTGTTGGGATCATCCTAATGCATCCCGAGATCTATGATACATATCCGTTGAGGGTAAGAGAGGTGCCCGATTCTGTATGAGGCGCAAGCACGTCTTTTCGAAAATCACCAAAAAGAATCGATAGCAATTTGTTGTCGCTAAAGGAGCCTGTACCACATTAACTTCACCATTGTTAGATAGATCAAGATATCCTTACATACCGGATTGTCTAGAAACTGTTCATATTGCAACGGGCCGTTCTGGTTTGAGTAAATTGGCAGCTGCCGCCCAGAACTGTAGCATCTCGAACCGAGGGGCCAGAACGATTAGAGTGTGAGCAGAGCAATTGGAAAACACACGTAGCGCGGTAACATCTGTCATCATGTGGGCAGAGCAGTGAGGCATATCGTTGATCTTGTCGATGTTCTCGGCTGCACTCAGTTTGTATACGATAGGGCCTCTGCTGTGAGTTTTAATACTAAGATTCATGGCTTTCTTGATTATATGTTCTCCTGGATTAGCACTATGAGCGATATTAAAGTGCGGCGTAGGTATCTGCGTCGCGGCGCCGGGCCTGAAACCTACGTCTGAGATTGTCCCATTCTGACCACTAGTGGAACAATGGTAGTTTAGAATGAAATTGGTCGGGGCTTTTGAATACCTAAGTGTAACTGTGGCATGATCAGATGCTTGTTTGTCAGAACAGGTTCGAAAAGTGGCATCGAGTGGTGCTTATTCTGAAAACCGGCATGCCAAGGTCGACAATGGCAAGGCCAAATTTTGGATGAACGTGATAACAAAGTGTCCCATTCAGAGATATGATTATTTGTTGGTTTAGGCAAGGTGGGGGGCTTAGATATAGATTCCGATTGCTAATAAGTTCTTCGGAGTGAATAGTTAATGCCGATCAGAGTTGATAACGCAGTGTTTCAAGGCATGCATACCACACCAAAGCATGAGGTGTAAAAGATATTCTCCTTCAAGATTTAAAATAAAATAAGTTATACAAAAGCCAACCTTTGGAGAGTGATAAGCTAGACACATTTAAAAAACTTCTAATCTTCCTCTTAACCCAAATAAATCCTACTTGTTTCCCCCAAGCAAAGAGCCTGCTATGCTGAGCGTAACCTTGTCAGCTACAGTTCCATCTCGCCATGACGTTCATCTGTCTCCTTTCTTCGTAGCCTGACCTGCTTGAGAATGACACCCCCAGTATACATAGAAAATACAACAGCACCAATCACAGAATAGACAACGATCGGAGCTGTGGAGGCACCGGACAATTGCAAACCTGTCCCTCCGTTGATGATGCCAATGACCATCAGAACCCGGCCAAACCAGGTATGACCGTGACTGACTTTGGTTCGTCGCCCGTACTTGACGTAATTTCGGTGGTGAACCCATCCTAGGATTGGTTGCACGATCATCAAAACGCAGACAAAGGTGCCGAGTTGAACATGAGGGTCGGAGAACCACTGGAAGGGAGTTAGCAAGTGTCATCAAAATGCAGTTGGCGGGCTACATACATCACCGCTGCGGTCAGCGGCAATCTTGCCAACACCAAAGCCGGCACACATGCCAATGAAGACGATAATCTGCCATGAGGCGTGGATGAGCCATTTCCCGACGAGAGGCATAAGAAGGGACCCAATTGGGAAACCAAGCAAGAAGACAATCGACATGATAACACCATGAATTGTCCCAGTTGTCCCGGTGAGGTTATTCCCATTTCCGCGCTCCGCTACAGGGCCGTCACTTGAGCCAGAGCTCGACTGAGCACTCGATGATACTGGCGACGCCAAAACTGAATAGTATAACTTGTCAGTCATTGATCTCGACTTTCTTGAGGTTTTCCCAAGACTTACTAGCAAGCACAAAGGCGGAGGCGATAGACGTGCTCGTTATATGTTTCATATCGGAGAATTGTGAAGGTCTGAGTAATTATAGTGACTATGAGCAAGACAAGTGTGTGGAATGAGATGCTAATCTTGGTGATGAAGGGTAACCTTTTGGTATTTATATTTCACCTTGAGGTTTGATGGCCGTGAGATACGTTAACAACATCCTAAGCTGCGGCGAATGCGATTCATCATCCATAAGAAATAACAAAAACAGGCTAAAGCAAGATTTCTACGCTTCCACTGTCCAATCTCAAGTCCTGTAAGTCTTTGCGTCCGGGTCATCCATCAGTCTCAAAAAGATTTGATTGGTTCTTGTAGAAATACCTCAGCCTCCTTTCCATACAATCCTCTACTACTTGTACTTCCCTAGCTTCCCCAGGGCATGCATATAAGATTTTAAGAATGCCTGCACTGCCCCCAGAGGATGGTGGCGTAGCGGTCAACGTCAATTGCTGCCCTGGGCTCTAGAGGCTGAGGTTTATCTCATAAGGATGCGCAGGGATTGTGGGTCTTAATCCCCGTCACTAGTTGTTAAAGTATACCTCTTGAAGGCTTTTATCTCTGGAAGAATCAAAGTCTTTCTTATTATTCTATTCTTATCAGGATTGGTTATTCGCTGAGATGTGCCGCACAAGCCTTACAGCCCCTGATAGCCTAATTCGTTTTAGGTCTTAACGTTACGCTAAAATATGATCTCCGTCTGAAAGAGATTTAATTGGCTATCAATCTGGATGCAATGACATTTATTACGTGGCCGGTGGCCCAGCGATATCTAAAATCTTACGGCAGTTACTCAATCTAATAAGCCTTAGATAAGGTTATGTTTAAGTATGGCGTTGGCTAAAATATCGAGCTAATGGCTGTGCTACAATTTCTACGTGAAGCGAGTGATCATGTTAGCACAATTAATGGTAAACCTATTCTTGCGTCTCACTAGGCTAGGATGCATTTGATTAACATACTAACACAGATGAAGAGCAACTGATATTTTATTAGATGATCAAGTCGCGACAGCTTGCATTTAGCTACTACTGGGCTTATAGCATCTATTGCAAGAGGTTTCGATTTGGGTTCGATTTGGTCAAATAGATCCGAACGGAATGATGTCAGCGTAACCTAGAATAAACAGAATGAGGATTGAACTAGACTACTGGAGTCAGCGCCCAAGGTAACTCTTATCATTGGATCTCATTTACAAACTACACGTTGACGACTAAGACCCGGGTTTGCGTATAATCGATTTAGATGTTTCCAATGATTTCTAACATACAGGTGACCAGGCAGGTCGAGTATCGAGTGTAGTGTAATTTTAAGTCCCATTTCAAATAAATAATACCAGTTGAATATACAGTTACAGCTTATTTTCATACCAGGATTGTCTTTCATTTTTAGACTATCTATAGCACACCTTGGGCTCAGCTGCATTCGTGCTCCTGGTCATCAGAGTACAGGTAGTCCTTCTGGATAGTGATACCCGCATTTGTCCAGGTCTTACCACCGTCCGAAGTGGTGAACCCATCACTTGTCGCACCTGTGAGCGTCAATGTGTTGCCAAAGTCAGGGTCTGCGGCGGACAAGTGAACGGTGATGTTCTCCCAGGTATACTCCTGCAAAGTTCCGCAAGTCTGCAAATAGCATTCGTTGGCTCCGTAGAAGACTGCAGGCTTCATGCCAGCAGCGTTACTCTGCGTGGAGATTACCCTGCCTCCGGAAGACACAGTCTGGCTTATATCAGAGCCAGCAACCAGTTCGAATTCAAGCTGAACACCAGCATCGATAGGCTGAAAGGGCTGACCGAGTTGTCCACTAGGGGTGTAGGTACTGGCTGCAACACACCAGTGTTTGTTGTCTGTATCACAGCCAGCAAGCCGCTGGTCAGGAGCCCAGTTGAGGAGCGGCTGGACAAAATCTTCCTTGGAGACGTCTTTGCCTGTAGGGTCGTCCTGGATACCGATCCAGAAAGCGAGCTCTTCGTTGCCACCGCTGGTCGCGTAACCGCAAGGCACAGAGGGAGGCACCAAAGAGTATGTAGCCTTGGTGATAGTAACACCGTTCTTTGTAGGTCCAGTGTAAAACTTGTTTCCGAATTTGTATTGACCTGACCACGGATCGGCCTGGGCGCCGCTAGCGGCGGTAGAGAGAAGCAAAGCAAAGATAGAGGTACGCATAATTGACTTTTCCTGTTCCGCTCCAGGCTCTGAAAGGAATAATATATATACAACAAGGGGTATATTCAACGATGATTCGAACGAAGAATGTATTTAGTTTAAAACGAGAGGACTGATGCAGTGCCATTTTGTGGCAGGAAATACGCTGGTTTTATATCCTGGAAGCTTGGAACCTCTCGTGAGCGGGTATCGGGATTAAAATGAGCAGGGGAAAGGTTTCATTCGTTTGGAGGAGCTTGGACGCCTTGTAGCGTTTTTGATTAGTGGATTTTATTAATACCCCGTGCTGCAGTTTCGTCTTATTTCCAAAGGGCGAAAGCTCGTATTTTCAATTCTTTTTGTCAGTCACTCCTGAAGAGATTATCCTTGAGAACCAGAACCCCTTTAGGTCATTGCCGTACAATCTCCACCGACCCTATGGAGACAGTAAGATGCTTCTCGAGCGATTACCATAAGTCAAGAACTATTTCTCCAAGGGTATCAAACGTACGGAGTACTGCAGAAGGGCTGTATAGTTGAAGTTCGCCCTAATTAGGCGACTGGTTTGATACCATAGCACCATCTGGTGATCATGAGGCTACCTCAAGGGCAAGGCATCTGGTAGCAGACGCCTTTCTGTTCAGAAGGACAGAGCTTGATGCCAATATTCCGCTATAGGTGGAAACAATAGTCTCGCAAACACATTCCGCAACTAACGGACAAAAATTGTTGACGAGAATTACACCGCTTGGTTCGTTGATCAGGGGATTGTCAGGTCTCAGCTGCAACAGCAGTGGTCAGGCCCAAGAGGAGTCACCGAGGATCGGTTTAAAGTGGATAGTGAACTGGTTGATATCGTCACTAGAAAGTTTGCACATGGTGCAACTGCCGATGGGGCTCGCTCCAAGACTCCTTCGGTTATATTATGCTCTATTTTGAGGAATTATGCGAAACGAAACAGTGGATCAGATATCATGTCAGGGATAAATGTGAAACAGCCCTTAGCTAGGCAACAGGTAGCCGATACGAAGTACAGTTATGAATTGTTTTTTGAGTATGGATAATTAATGATCATCTGTTCGGAGACCAACTTTAATATTCGGACTTGAAATTGATAGCCATTCGCTGCACATAATAATACCACTCCTCGCATAGATTAAATGATTATCTTTTATAACAGCCTAATATAAAATGTAGATTCCGGCTTACCCTGTTTCCTATCCCGTCATGCAGAGAACGAACGAAACCTTGTCGAGTCAAGAATTCAGCATCCTGGAGGGCAAGTCAGACCATCTCATCCCTGTGAGCCTCTCACTGAAGATTGCAGCCGAAGTACTACAACGAGATGGATGCGCCATCTTTGCTGGGTTACTTGATGTGCCCTCATTCCGCCTGCTCATAGATCAATTCTCAGGCATCATGAGTGACTTGACAAGTCATGCGTTCCTCCATTCGTTTTCTCACCTTGGCGAGCACCCTGATTTCATCAAAAACCCAAGTTTCAATGATGCAATGATTCATCCCCTCCTCATCGCATTACTATCTTATTGTCTTGGAGGTCCTGTCAGAATGACCGATGCTCGCGGGAAGGATACCCAGCCAATATCCGTCAACGCATAAGATAACATGCTTCATATCGACAACGCGCCCTTCCGAGACGAGTACAAAATTTTACTCTGTTGGGAAAGGGGGCAGGTTAAAGGACCCAGTGGTCAAATTTTCACCTTTCTTCCTGGAACACACAAAGGGAATCGATCTGTCAGTCTGAATGCGCACTCTCAGCCTTGGTCTACGGAGAATGATAGCCTATTTATCACTCGAGATAGCATGAATGGCGTTTTTCAGTTCCAGAAGGACGCCACTGGACATGTTCCTACCGTGGTTGAAGTCGAGCACCCTGAGCAACCCATCACGGTTCTTTTCAGTGCAGGCTCATTTGTCCATCATCGCCATCGAAACCACAATAGGACGCCTCGTAGCTGTGTTATCACCGCTTTTCACCTTGCATCAGGAGCATTTCTACATGGCGAAACTGGCAACAAACCCACATCATTAGCCGACGTCCTCCTTGGATACCAGGATGGTATCGACATCGACATCTTTTGTTCGCTGATTGCCGCCAAATCCTCGAATATCGAATCGAAAATCTCAGAGTTACTGAACCAAGACCACGATTCGACCTTAGTCGATCCATCAAGATTGACGCTATCTGGTCAAGACTTTGATAGGTGGCAATGTACAACGATCGATACTCCACCGTCGACGCAACTCAAACTCCGAAGAGGGCACTACATCGGCTCCTCAGACAAATTCATACAACGAGACGTCCTTGTGGAGAAAGTTTGCGCTGCCATGTCATATGATAAGCACGGGCTGTTGGATCTCGTTATCTACAAGGATGGCCATGAGGAGATACGGAAGCCAGCCCGAAAACGCATCTGGACTATGTCCAACGACAAGATGGAGCAGGTTTTGAATACGTGGCTGCCGGCGCTGGAAGCATATGAGTTTACCACCGTGGATGTGAGAAAGCCATCGTACTTGCAACAGAAGGCTGATCAGGTTGCCTATTGCATTCGTTTAAGCTTTCCATCTATTAATTTTATGGTCGAGAGCAACGACAGGGAGGGACAGCGAGTCTGTTTGGCACATCAGCTCATCGTTGATCTGGGGGAGTCTATAACACGATGTGAGAAGGCCAGAGACTTACATCACAACCAACCTATTTCTTTTTCTCATTATTGATCAATTCATTCCTTCATGAAAGACGGATTTGACACAGGCGGTTGCCGAGAGCTATGTTCTTTTCATTCGAAGTTACATAGCATCTGTTTTGGTGGTTGAAGGGAACTCAGAGGTTTGAACCCTCTCAGCTATAGGCTGACGAAGACAAAGAATTAAGCATTCGTTTAAACTTGATGACTTTTGCCAGTACTACACGTGCCTAAAAGTCTATCTGAGGCTTACAAATATGTATGAAGAACATCAACCAATCGAACAAGGATTGAGACTCGAACTCGGGTCTCGCATAATATCGTCTGACACCCTGGTGCGTCCTTGGTTTTATCAATATCTTTTACCTGCCGTTACTATCACTTGGGCTCGAACAGCACCTATTCATGTTGGGACATTGTGACATCTGTCGTAGCCGGCCCCTGAGAAAGCCGAGACAGTATTGGATTTCTTTGTCCTCGGCCTCGAAAAAGCCGAACTGCAACCCAAATCTCCAGAGTTTTTGCAAATCTGAAACCATCATCTCAGCTTTATATGCTACACAGCAAGGTGGTCTATTTGCGCCTTTGTCAATTCAATGCTCGAGCCATGCTAGTAGTCTTCTTCTAAGAAAACATTCATTTCCTGCTGTCAGAAGAAGATGTCAGAATCGGGAAAATTCCATGGGGAAGTTATACTTACGGAAGGTGGATCAACGTCGCTTGGGTTGAGTCTTTCGGTGGAATCTATCCTGGAGACGGACGTGGCACCTAGAGTCGGATTGAAGACACAACCAACGCTGTTACCAAGAGTTGTAGGGTTAGTATCGATAGCACTTCCGTGACCGAAGTGACAGCATGAGCCGAAGAAATCCTCCCCTTCTGCCTCAAGAAACATGTCCAAGTTGGGATCTGACAAAACGGATGATGGCCTTGACCAAGCTTGTGGGACGTCCAGCTCTAGAGTACCTAGAAGTGACCCTCCAAAACTGCGACTTTCTGGGGTTGGATATAAGCTCGTCCCGTCACTAGAAGAGTGAGCTCCGATGATAGCGTCATCTAACGGCTCGGCGGGCATGTTCTGGCTAGCACTTGAGATTTGCGGAGATGTAATAGAGGAACAATCAGTATTTTCTCCCACACAAGGCAAATCGAGAAAGGTTATGTCGCTTGCTTTCTGTTGGTAAGCTCACAGCGAGTTCCGCTATTTTTTGAGCACGCCATTGTTGTTGACGATGAAAGTCGAATCATAGGCGGGTTTACGCGGTACGTGGATCTCCTGTGTTGGACTGAGCGCTCATCCTTGTCTTTTTTTATGCTGTTGGTTGTTCAAATCTGCTTGTTCTCCCGGGGAGGATTTAAAGAAGGGCCCAGAGCAAGACCTTTTACCTTTTTTACCCCGATGTCGCGACTCAAAAACAACAACAGCAAACACAAAGTCTTGCCACCCAATGCGAGAATCGCAATTTCGCACAAACAGCAATATGGATCGCACAGTCGGGGCCTCTTCCACCGCAGCTTCCGCCGTGTTTCTCTCAGTGCTGCCCTTTCGTCTATTTAAGCTTCGCGGGCAGTCTATCAAGCTTAAACCTGGACACCGTGGCGACGCCAAGATAGTACGCAAACCACCCGATACCGTCATCCAACTCGCTCGATAATTGCCGATACTAATACTGCGAGAAGATGATTGCCATCACGTTGTCAGCGATACAATTACTATCGCTGGTCGCAGAAGCCACACGAGCATCACGAGACAGTTTCAAGTTGTCGTCTGCCATTGCTTCGTCAATAGCATGTCTAGGCGTATCTACACTGGTGTATTTTGAACACATCCGATCTGTCAGGCCAGCAAACTTAGCGGTCGTCTACCTTCTTGTATCGATGCCTTGCAGCTATGTTGACTTGGTAACTGCGTTTTTTGACACAAGGCTTCTTGACTTTTCGACTCTGCTCTTGATAGCAAGTGAGTGCCTTAAATTGGCGCTTGTTGTGACCGAAAGCCGAGAAAAGCGGCAGATTCTCCGAACTCCTTATAGCGAATTGACCCCAGAACAGCTAGCTGGGATCTTGAACAGGACATTCTTTTTCTGGATCAATCCGATCTTGGCCGAAGGCAATGGGAGTCTCCTCACTCACAATAGCCTGCCATTGCTCGACCTTGAACTCTCATCACAACGACTTCGCCACCGTGGATTACAAGCATGGGATCAAAGAGGTAGAGCTTTTGAACTGTTTGTTATCATGAATTTGAAGAAGATATCTAACGCGCTTGTAGCCAAACCGGAGACAAGAATCACGTTGCCAAAAGTCCTCGCTCTTAGCATGCTACCGCATTTCCTGAGACCTATTCTTCCTCGACTTTTCTTGATTGTCTTTCGTTACTCTCAGCCAGTCCTCATTTCTACTGCAATCCGCTTCATAAATCAGTCATCCGATCAGACTGTTCAGACAGGCTACACGGTAATTGTTATGGCAATCCTAGTTTACACTGGCTTAGCAGTAGAGTTTCCTACCCTATTCTACCGTTCTTGTTCACTGACCGAACAATAAGGTGTCAAAGGCATGGTATCAGCATCTTCTTAATCGACTGAAAATAATGATCAAAGGCACTGTGGTCGGTCTCATTAATAAGAAGTCGCTTGGTCAACCATCAAGCGTTTTCAACGATGGGAAAGCCACTACATTGATAAGTACAGATACGGAGAACGTGTGGCAAGCAGCATCCATGTTCCATGAGACATGGGCGCAAGCAATTGAAGTCATTGTGGGCATGGCAATGCTGGCTAGAGAAGTCGGATGGGTCTTCCCGGTTCCCCTTGTCATTATTTTTTGTAGGTGCTCACAATCCGCTTACGAAAGATGAGAAAGGCTGACGATACTACAGTCTGCTCCAGAATGAGTAGATATTTAGCCAAAAACCTTCAAGGCCGACAAAAAGCCTGGAGCGAAGCGACGCAAGAACGGATCGCCATGACCACATCAATGCTTGCCTCGATGAAAAATCTCAAGATGCAAGGGTCTGATCGATACGTTGAATCTCTGATACATCATCTGAGATGTAGAGAGCTCGACATGGCGAAGAAAGTACGTTGGATGATGGTAGCCTATAACGCTAGTGGTATGTTCATTGTCATTTCAGCTGCCAAGTTGCCGTCTAACGTTGAAAGCCAACGCTCTTGGGATATTCTCGCCTATCGTTACCTTCGCGCTATTCGCCGTCGTGGCCAGTTTCAGCGGCCAAGCACTTGATACTGAAACTGCTTTCACAACCACCGCACTGTTGGGGCTGGTGACTCACCCTGCGAACATGATAATGACGATTGTCCCACAGGCCATTGGCTCTCTGGCCGCGTTTGATAGGATTCAAGAATACCTCTTACAGCAACCTCGAAGAGACGAGAGATTGCCGTTGAAAACGGTCGAAGATAGCCTCATCCACGCAACTCCAGTTGTTTCCATCCAGGACTTGATCGTTCAAGTGGGGCCATCAACGCCTCCGATCCTCAACAAAGTCAGCCTTACCATCAACAAAGGTTCAGTCGTGATCTGCTCTGGGCCATTAGGGAGCGGTAAGACGATGTTGATGAGGTCCATCCTAGGTGAAGTTTGCCCTACAAGCGGAACGATATCCGTCACGTCCAAGCGTATCGCTTGCTGCGAACAATCACCTTGGCTACCGAGCGGGACCGTTAAGGAAGCTATTTGTGGCTATTCTCCAGAGGATCCAGACTTTTACGAGCAGGTCATTCAACTTTGTTGTCTCGACGTGGACCTTTTGTCACTTCCTGACGGGGATGATACTATAATCGGAAGCAGAGGTTTGAATCTATCTGGAGGGCAAAGGCAACGAGTGGTAAGTTAAGCTTTCATTCTGTTGTTTTTTGCATGGCAAAATTATCATCCCATCTGGACCTTCGCACGTTGTTCAGCAAGGGCCATTTCTACGATTAAAAGCTAAGCAGTGATATAGGCTCTTGCTCGTGCTGTTTATTCTCGATGCCCGAGCATGCTTTTGGATGACAGTTTTAGCGGCCTTGATGGTGACACGGAACGCCAGATTGTGGAACATCTTCTCGGTCCTGATGGCTTCCTGAAGAAAATGGGGACGACCGTTTTCCTGACCGACAATTCCGGTAATTTAAAATCTTACTTTCCATAACTAGATTGCCACTCACACTGTCCAGCAACGCATTTCCATTTAGCAGACTGGGTGGTTGTCCTTGAGAATGGCACCGTAACGTACCAAGGTACTAGTGCCGATTCGAAAGAGAACCTCAATCAAGCTGTGAAGATCCAGCTCCAAAAACGACAAGACACTGACAGTATTGGACTGGTCCATACCAACAAGCATGCTCAGAGTCAAAGTCTCAAAATCGTTGAAGCTCGATACGATCTGAGCAGGGCAACAGGGGATCTCTCACTCTATGGTAAGGCTCTGAAATCGCCCTGACAGAGCAGTGTCAGTACTGATTTAGATTCACACTAACTAGGTTATTATCTACGGGCTGTGGGATTGCGAAACTTCCTCATCCTTGTGCTCTGCACCGCTTCATATTCAGTCTTTGTAATGTTCCCTCAGTATTGGTTGCAGAAGTGGACTGAAGCACCCGAATCGCAAACCAGGTTTTATATCGGAGGCTATCTCATTTTGTCATTGCTTGCATGGCTGTCCACGAACGGTTCAATGTGGTGAGTAAAGTAGTCACCTCGCGATTACCCGAAGGGGGTTAAGATTCAACAGGTCCACCCATACTCTCATTGCACCACAATCAGGAATCGAGCTACATCGTCGTCTTCTTTCGACCATCGTTGGGAAAGTGGTTCTATTCTCACGTTATGTTTTCATTGTATTAACAGATGATAGTGCCCCGTTGTCATTCTTCTCCTCAACTGACATAGGAGTGATACTCAATCGGTAAGTCATGATACATCATTGTGTGCTAGTGAGTTGTATGCTGATAATCCCCAGCTTCAGTCAAGATATGCAACTGGTTGATAAGCAGCTACCGCCTGCTATTTTGGCCTTATTGAACCGTGAGGTTTTCCAAACTACCATAAAAGACCAATATTAACAATTTGAAGAGGTATTCAAGCTTATAGTGCAAGCCGCATTGCTGTTCAGCGCACAAAAGCTGATGACGCTGACGATACCCATTTGCGTCTTGGCTGTATATCTCATTCAGAGAGTATACCTTCGTACCTCTCGGCAGTTGCGACTTCTTGAGCTTGAATCACAGTCTGCAGTGTTCTCTAACTTCCTCGAGTCGGTAAGTAGCGACAGCGCATGACAAATCAACCGTTCTATATCTAAAGACAAGATAGGCTGAGGGTATAACGACTATACGTGCATTTTCATGGGAAAACAAGGTTGAAAGCTACAACATACGCTCTCTGGATACGTCTCAACAGCCTTCCTATATTCTTTTCTGCCTTCAGCAATGGCTGGGTCTTACGATGGATCTCATGGTTGCTGCTCTAGCCACAGGTCTCATCACACTTGCCATTCTCATCAGAGGAACAACCACGGCCGGTCAAATAGGTCTTGCCTTGAACATTATTCTGGTTGCCAATACAACTTTACTTAGTCTTGTGACATCTTGGACTAACGCTGAAATCTCTCTGGGTGCTATGTAAGTTTATTAGCTGTTGCCATCTCTATTCCCTTATCCGCCATTGCCGCACATCACCCGTTTCTGCTTTCTTTACGAATCATCCAATCTATAACTTTACGGTCCAGCCTTAGTTGCCGAAATGTACTCTGGTCATCGGCTTTCCCATCACTGACAGGCCGTTGCGTTTTTCTCGTACTAACAAGGACAGATCACGCTTGAAGACTCTAGAAGCCGATACTCCACAAGAAGATAAGCCTTGGGAGGATTATATACCAAAAGACTCCTGGCCATCATTGGGATGTGTTGAATTCGACCATGTCACCGTTGCGTATA
Source organism: Fusarium continuum (assembly GCA_013184455.1). Lineage (NCBI taxonomy): Eukaryota > Fungi > Ascomycota > Sordariomycetes > Hypocreales > Nectriaceae > Fusarium > Fusarium continuum. The sequence continues at coordinate 14,591 of JABCKB010001242.1, forward strand.
AGTAAGACAATCCTTTGCTCTGAGCAGATCATCGAGCTGACACTAGACAAGCCGTGGAATATTCGCCTTACAAGACGTCACCGTTAAGATTCCAGGAGGCTATCAATTGTCTATTTGTGGGCGAACGGGAAGGTTTGTGAACCCTTGATATGATCAACCATCTGCCGTGTCTATCGACTGACACGTCTCGTTGGAATGCAGCGGGAAGAGTACCATGCTACTTACCCTCCTGCGACTCTTGGATGTTCACTCTGGCGCCGTCAAAGTAGATGGGGTAGACATAAGTCTTGCCCCACGTTCTCTGATTCGACAGAAGTGCTTTATCACTATTACACAAGAACCTTTTGTCCTTGGTCAAGCCAGTCTCCGCTTCAATCTGGATGTATGTCATGCTTCATTTTTCCTTGTACCACTTGATTCCGATAGAAAGCTAAAGTATCTACCCAACATAGCCATCGGGTTCCCTGTCGGATGAAACCATCATTGCTGCTCTTCAAAGAACACACCTGTGGTCACGTTTTGACTCAGGTCAATCACGTTCGACTAGCACCCCGGTTAATCAGGTTCTACGAAGTACTATCTCCTCGTTACCGCAAATGTCTACTGGCGAGCTGCAGCTGTTCGCATTGGCTCGAGCTCTGCTCCGACTCCAGTCTCTAAATTATATATCTAACCCGTCTTGTTCCCAAACCGGCTACCACATCAAGCCGATTCTTTTACTCGACGAGTTGACATCGTCAGTTGATGCGACGACAGAATCTATTATGCGTGAGATAATAGACGAGGAGTTTTTAGACAAAGGCTTGACCGTCATTTCAATCACACACAAGCTAAGCGGTCTGGCCGATAGCACGAGGTGGCGCAAAAGCACGATTGCCCTACTGTCGGAGGGCAAGGTTGAGAAGATCGGGGACACGAGAGAAATTTTTGATGACAAGTCAACTTAACGAAGAGCTATAGGCTTCATAGACAAATGGGCATCGGCTAAGAGGAGGAGCTTGAGACTGCCAGGTTGGCTGGCCATAAAATGATGTTCGATACAAGTGGCCAATGTTGAGTGACTTGGACATCTTCTACAATGACACATCTCATTTTCCATAGAGTCAACCTTTTGTTTGTATGTAGTCATTTGATCAATTTATTTAGATCTCCTGAACACTGTCAAAGGTTCTGGGCCCGATTTTAGTGAGCTGGATGAGTGTTATTTTGTGATATCGACTGGGGCCCGTCGCGATGCAACCAGCTCAACTAAGACATGGCATAATTATACCCTTAATTCAACAAGCATTGAGGAAAAGTGTTTATATTCACCTCGGGATGACCACGCTCAGTCCAGTGCTCGCCGGACTGTAGCTCTCCGTGTCCAGGCTCGTGCTGCACAGGCGATGGTATCTTTAATCCGCTGGATTCGTTGCTTCATGGCTCGTGGGCTCGTGGTTCATGGCCTTGGGAGGTGTATCCGCCATGGTAATCGTCAGACCAGGTATGTCGAGGGCTTGTTTAGACGAGATAATATCCCAAGGGGCTATTTTAGATATGTAATTATTAGAAAAGAAGTAAGGGTTTGGTGAGTTAATTAGTGTTAAGGAAAGAAAGAGGCTTTAGGCGGCTTTATAAACCCTAAAGGAAGGGTTATAGACATATAAGAAGACTAACAAGTTTTTATATTTTTTTTT
>JABCKB010001248.1:0-15209 GCA_013184455.1 Fusarium continuum
ACCCAACCCCCAGCCCCCCGACATTTCCGTCAATAACGCAAGGTGGAATATTACCCGTTCCTCTAAGCCAGAAAACGGCCGGGTCCGTGAGCTATGCAGACCGATGTCATAGTGTCCCGCGCGCCCACGCCCATACGGGAGTTAGCTTCACATCCAGTACCGTTAGGAATGACGTTTTCTCATGCGTCAAGGGTTTCAGTTCCCTTCCATAAAAAATTGAGGAAGAAAAAAAGGGGTAGAAGCCAAAGCGGTGACAGGAGCCACACCCAGTGACGAAGGAAAAAAATTGCGGGAACCGTGAACCACAGAGTTGGAAACAAAACAAAAAAAAAGAGCTGGATCTTGTGGGTGAGGGGAGTTTCTACATTGTGGGGAAGAATGGACGGGAGATCATCACAAAAAGGTAGCATGGAAATAATGCTCCAGCCAGAGCCTCTGAAGATCCCCAAGGATATTCATAAGACCTCAAGGTTCAGAGATCTCAAAAGTATAAGATGAATGGATTTAGAAAAAAGAACCCCGAAAAGAAGGGGTTCTTCTCTCTTCCGTGCAATTCCCTTGCACATCACCATGCATCTTCCCGCTAGACCCTGGTGATACCCTCACCCAGACGCTCACACTTCACAGGTCCCACGCCCCTTTCGTCATCCCGACCGCTGACCTCATCATGCAGCTCCACGACACGACGCTGCGTTCGAAAAAAACAGGGCGGCTGGCGGTCTATAAAAAAAATAACACCAAAAAGCGACATGGGTGCGTGACGTCGCTTGTGGTGGGAAAAAACGGCTTGCCGTAACTTGACGAAGGGGGTTTTGGGCAAAACGGTGAACGAAGGAGGAATAGGGCAAGGGCGTGTGAGATGATGCACCTGGTGGTCAAGACCTCTTCGAAAAGAGCAAAACGGTTATGTTCAGCTTGATTGTGAGGATTATAGGGCTGCCGTGCGCACTTGACGGTCAACCGACGAGCTTGCTGTGCCGCTTCTAAGAATATTCGATTTCCGGTTACCGAGATGGTATTCTCGATTACATGGCCGGGGTTTCCATAAATGTCCATACCAAGGCTGTGTCCAAACGCCTTACTCCCAGTTCCTATATCCCAGAATTACAAAGTAATACAATCGACCTGCAAACGTCTTATTTCCGAGCTTCATGATCCCGTAAGCCAATGACAGTAATGCATCAGAGCAATCAACCCGCCATATTCACATCCATTTCCTTGCCCAAGTTCTTAAGAAGGAAACTGCGTTTAAAGTAATCGTTGGGATGGACAATGGTCTCGAGCTGTGCTTGTGTCATAACACCCTCATCCTTGGCCTTTTTGATCTCTTGCTTGTGCAAGTGTTCGAACACGCTGTAAACATAATTAGCATATGCGAGTTTATGTAGCATCAAGGCAGGGAGACATACCGATTGCAGGCCATGTGAAACTTTTGCTTGTCCTTATCTTCCTTTACTCCCTGAAGAACAGAGCGGTCATTAACACCCATAGCTTGTACGAGTGCCGAGAGGTTCTCCATGTTGAAGTGTCGGTACGGGCATCCATGTGCCTCACCAGGGCCAGGAGGATGCTCCGTGAGAATCTTCTGACAACTGAAAGGACTATAACCACCTCCCCTTCGGTTTGAATCACCGCCAACGTCGCCATATACATGGCGAACATTGTAGCGATACTCCTTGTTGAACTTGTCGTCCGTGATCTTGTGGAAGCTCTTCCTCCAGAACACAAGACACTCCTCCAGGTTGAGACCAATGCCCTTGAGGAAGAGTGAGTACTGTAGACGGCCAAAATGCTTGAGATGAGCGTCTCGGCGTAACGAGCGATGCAGATTGGACATGCAGGCCGGGAAGTGCTGGGATAGGCTGTCAATGTTGGCGGCGCTGATTTCTGCACCAGGCACTGCAGCTGTGCTCGACATATAGGATGCGTCGGGGGTGATGAAATTCTTGGAGAGATGGTTGAGGATAGGTGTAAGTCGGTCATCCTCGTCGAGTCGGGGAAGAGCACGGGCAGTTAACTGTGAACAGTCAGTATGCAGGCTTCACCATCAGGGTATGTGCAGATCGCACCTCAAGTTGTCGTTCTAGGCGAGATGTGAACTCTGAAACAACCATACCAGCCTGTTCGCGGCCTGGCACAAACGCCTTTCCAGCCTTCAAGAACACTCTCCGGCTCTCGATCAGTTCAGGAACTCGCTCCCAATCCACCTTGAACCAGGCGTCGTCCTCATTCTCGCCCTTTCGGTTGCTAGAAAAGGCAGCCAGTTCTGCAGCGTACTCTCTCCTATCTTCCTCGGTCACATCTTCACACCACTCCAGACCAAGAGTCTTGACAAAAGCAGATCGCTCCGCAAGATCGTCATCGTTGAGTCGCAGGCGAAAAAGCATCGTCTCAACGCGCGAGAATCGGCGTCGCAAGTCTTCAGTAGACGAGAAGGCTAGTCGTAGAATGAAGTGGCTGTAGTGGTCTTTTTGGCGCTGCTCGAAGATCTTTTTGGAGCCTGAGCTGTTGGCTTCGAGGTTCAGGTGCTTCTTGAGGATGGGCTTCATATGCGTTGCGGTCTCGGCTGGAGTTTTGTTGCGGAACGAGCATGCTTCGAGTTCAGCAAGAACTGCGCCTGTTAGATACACGTCTTTCACCACTGTCCCAGTACCTACCTCGAAGTCGATCGATGGCCCATTGTTCAAACTGCTCGAGGGTGATGTCTGCGGTAGGAGGATCCGTGTAAAAGTTTAGACGATGGGGATAGTCGAGGTCTTTGTATGTGGGTGTAGCAAACTGCTTCTTGCGGTGGTCGACGACATTTCTCCGCTTAGGGTCGATTCGGTTGAAGTCTTGCCGCAACATGATGCCGTCGTTTCTTGAGTCTCTGTATGGATGTAAAGATGAAATTACAGGCAAGAAGTGGAATGGTCAGTGGGAGGCGTAAAGTGGAAGACGCGACTTTACGCGACTTGGCGTCGCGGGGTGGATCAGACAATTAGGGGTCGATGCGCCAATCATAAGCTAGAAAATGGCGTAGGATGTTCCCTGGGTGATGGAATCCAGGTCCACTAGATTTCTGGGGAGCATCAAGACCTTGACGCAAAAGACAATTAAGAGAATGGTCATTAGGCCGAAGTCGTGTATAAAATTAACCTTGGAAGCAAAAGTGATGAAGCATTCCGTTTCTCTGTATCGTTATCGCATATATCTTAATCTCAATGATGGGATGAACCATTTTCCGATTACCTACTGTACCCTGTTTCAAACACCATTGCCCAATCGACAACCTCTGCGGTTGGTGACGCTTTATACCATTTTCAACCTCACTTTTATGGATGATATTACCCAATTCTGTAAACAGTACATTTTCTCTCATATATATACACAATGCCAGCACAACTTAGAAGTAGGGCTGGGCCATCAGAGCCTATAGCCTGCTCCCGTGGCATTATGTTCAGAATCCCACCAACAGTGTGTTTCCATCCATATCATGCACTGCATCTGACCTAATAGAAGCTTACTACGGTCAGCTTGACATCGAGTGCAGTCCAAACTCGTCGCTACTATTTAAACTGCCGCCCGAGATTCTTGCCATGATATTCCATCAAGCTTCAGAGTTGGATAAGGTGATGCTGGCGATGAGTTGCAAGAGATTGCTCGCCATCTCCAAGATGCTCAACCTGCATGTGCCCGATCGCAGGCATCACCTCCCCATCTGGAATTGTGACCTTGAAGATGTTTCTGAAGCTGAAGCCTCGTGTCCTGAGATGAACGATCTCCTTCGCAGGTTCCAGCCGAGAGACGCTCGTGGTCGACCAAGTCGAGCATGGAATTGGTGTGTCGACTGCATCAGATATTTGCCGACAAGACGACGGTACTGGACGCGACGAGTGAAAAGGGAATTTACAGAATACGAGGGTGAGATATCGAATTTTGAGCCCGCTATTGATTGGTTCAGTCGCGGACTCAAGAGGCAATGCCCACTTTGCTGGTTTCGACAGTTGATGTGGGAGAATGACTGAACCCAAGGGACTTGAGTTTTAACATAGTGATGATGCAAGATCAACCATGCTCGATCGAATGCTTGACGCATACAAATTGCTGTGTCATTGTGCTTTGAGCCTGTCTTAACGGCCTTAATTAGGCTCATGATTGTGTAGTGGGTACATTGTTGGAAGAACCTGGTCCTCTTGGAACTGGCTACAAAACAATTGTCTAGTATTTCTTAAGTTAGAATATTGTCCAAGATATACATGACTCTACGTATTATACAAAGGTTTATTATTAAATCTGATCAATTCGTTCCTTAGAATATGGTATTCTACTCTGATAATTGGTCGTTGTCGTGTGATTTCTTAGGAATGCCTCGCCAGGTCAAGTGTCAAGTGCAACCCCCCGCTCCGCCCATGCATCTCAGCGCGGATTCCTAAGTTTCCCCACACACCCATTCAGGGCTTGCATGACCCTGTGCTGAGCCTCACTCGTACAGTAGTTTAACATTATTGTCGCATCAATTTCAACCTGTTCTAGTCATTACATTCTTTTCTCTGGAAGCAGGCAGCGATCGCATGCCCATGTTGCACAAAACTTATCTCTTTCTCTGGGCTCTGCCTCCATGAATGAGTGTCTCGCCATGTCGAATCCAATTAACATCCCAACCCAGCAGCCTCATCGTCAAGGCTTGGCCTGGGATCCATCACCTTTCCCAGAAAATGATGGTCCGTACATGGGATACACTGAAGTCTTTGAAAAGTGTGCAAAATCTCACCATATGTCTCTGGTTTGCAATGTTAACAGTCCAGTGGCCACGTTTACCGCGCAGTATCATCTGGTTCTGGCAGGTTTGTCACCGTCGGACAACGATGCGAGATGCCTTTCCTCTCCTTCGTTATCGAGAAGGATAGGGCGAAGAGCATGACGACGATAGGTTTCAGAAGCAGGGACTTCAAGCAAGCCATCTGTCACGTTATTGGGAACAATGTCGTCCCGCCCTTTCAACTGACTCTCGACTTCAACCAAGTCCTCCAGCATTACGATGCTCTGAGAGTCGAGCTTGACCGACTGTCTTACTGCACTCCCCACGGTGATACTACCAAGGAGATGCGATTGTTGGTTGATGACATTATACTAGAGCGCTCTCTTTATGATGGCACAGACATCAATCTGCTTCGTCAGCAAGGCATCATTGGCACCGCTCTTCTCCAAGATATCCATCAAAGGAACATGGATCTGGGGATCAACGATCTTGAAGATTGCTTCCGTCTTGGGCAAACCAACCCGGAAAAGGCTGACGACTACTTGAATGCCCAGAATGCCCAGATCGGCGCACTTGCACAAAGAGGCAGGATAGACCTTCTCCGCGGGTTCTGCGAGCCCCTTCTACGATCTAGGGAGATCAAAGTACTCTACAGCCCTGATCTTCTTTTACAGACTCTCGATGACGGGTTTTTGGATGTGTACGAGTATATCCTAGACCTTGTTGAACGCACGCGGCCGATATCGAAGGACGTTCCCAATCCCGATTATGCCGATATAACCTACGACCCATTGTGCGTGGCTATTCGTCTTGGTCATTTCCGTGCAGTACAGGCGCTGGTAGAAAAGAACAAGACTTTCACGGGATATATCGAAGACGTTGCCGGTGACATAGACCGTGTCTTTACTCCGTTGCTGGCAGCAGTTCTATGGCAGCAAATTGACATAATCCGGTTGTTGGTGCTATCTGGGCCAATGTATCATGTCGGATTGCTCCATGCCAACGATCTCGCCGCCGGGATGAGAATCCCTGATGTTCTTCAAGCCTTGAGTAACCTGCCAACATCATCTGCATTCGACGCCATGTGCGCCAAGTACCCAGTACCCAAGGCTCCTCAGTTCTGTTCTACGAGCCTACCTGCTCCTAATCACTCGCCAAATTTTCCATCTCCGTATGGAAACAGCAGCATATCGGGTATCAGCAGCGCTCTTCGTGGTTCTTGGGGAGGCGACGGCCCGGATCTCGCCATCTCTGCACCGAGGATCACTCCTGCGATCCCCTCCTTACACGGCCCTTGTCCAGCCGCGCCTGAACCCTACGTTTCGCCCAAAGACCTTTCACTTTCCGACCAAGTATTCTCACCTGAATTTTCTCCTCAATTCGAGCCGCTGTTTCCACCAGATGGCCTGGCCGATACCCCCAGGCCGTCCTTGTGTCACCAGCAAGGCGGCAGTCCGATGCTAATCGATTATACCAAGAGTTGCAAATTACGGCAGAGGCTCGGTTATGCGTCAATGCTGCGACTACAACGTCGATGTTGGAGAATTGGTAGAGTTTGCGATCAGCATGACTGCTCTGGCAATTATAATACTATCCGGGACCAGTGCGCAGATCCCAAAGCTGTCTCAAAGCTAGGACTTAATCGTTTAAGGAATATCATGAGGAACAGGGCCCCATCTGGACTTGTTGAAACCCTTCAAGTCCTTATGGTGGCGGATGCGCTAATTTGTCAGATCCCCGACAGAAGAGAACGAGAAAAGGAGTAGGTGCTAATTATGCAGTTTAGTCGGGACTTACTGACGATCTATAGATTTGTCATGGATCTTTGTCGATGGAAGGTCTTGCTCCTCGGAAACGAAACAGATATGGACATGTTCGACGAGATTGTTTGTGCCGTATGGAAGATTAAGCTTCTACCTACCACTACAATACCAGGATCGAACGAAGATCTCTTGCGATTCGGAAATTTGGTGGAGAGTCTCGTTTCTCACGCAGACATCAAACCACCTGACCCAAGGTCTCACGGCACTCGACTACGGGTAGTTCAACGACAATTAAAGAGCCAGCAAAGGGACCCACAACCTGTCGAGCGAACAGCTCTAACATGCCCAGATGCTCTTACGGGGGCGAGAAACATATCCCCTGGTAATCACGTCGTTGACCCCAAAGTCGTCCTGTTATTACAGTCTGTGGCTTTCAATGTTCTCTTTATAACTTCATCCTGTAAGCGTTTTTTCTTGCACATTGGTTTCGACATCTAAACTGACGATTGCCCAGCAATTCAAGACGTCGAAGATGGCCGCTCGTTACAGCCGCTATTTGGGAAACCAGCGAGCATTAATAGGTCAGCAGCAATCGTGGAAGAATACCTTAGCTTCGAGTCAAAAGATGGGTTTTCGTACGATTCCGGTATCGGCATGGAATCTCCTGCCCAAGACCCAATGAGTCCATGGGAGCAACCCATGAAAGATACCAGCAATCGTCTTCTGACCTTGGGTGCTTCAAAGATGCGCCCTGGGAAATTGCATGGGCTCCTAGACCAGGAAACAAAGGACCCAGACATAGTCGACGCGAATCCAGTTTTGCTAGGCATGGGCGAGGATATATTCATCCATGCCAAGGAGCGGGCGGCTCATACGATAGAGGATCTACTCACCTTGGACGCTTCTCCAGCCGAAGACTCGTCTTTTGTACATTCTTTCCAGACCCCAGTCTCGGAAAGTCCACTTCAGGCTCAGTTGTCGCCAAGCAACATGGACTTATCGAGTGAGACACCAGACTCTCAATATCCACCACCGACAAAAAAGGCCGGCATAGCATGCGATTTCTGTGGTAAAGAGTTCTCAAACAAGGGAAACTGCAACAAACATATGAAGACGGCATGTCCAAACTTGTCAAAACCGAAATTCCCTTGTCAGTACTTTTATCTGGGGTGCACCAGTGAGGCTACCACCGAGTGGAATCGAAGCTCTCATGAGGAGAAGTGGTGTAAGTACAATCCTCACTTAGAGCGAAATATGAGGTTCAAAGGGTGATGGTTTAATGACTGATGATGATGAATAAATGAATGTTACGCATTGCGATTCGAAAAGACAAAGCAGCATTGGATACCCTGGGTCAATGGTCGGCTGGCTTGCGCTTTGGAGAGGAGTGGTACAGTTTTATATTATATTTTTATGCTGTTGTAATATACTAAACAGGAATTCTATGAGTTACGAGTATGATACTCATTAGATTGACGTGGCTTCGCATCACGGGGATGATATTGGTTCATGTTGATCAGCATTGACGTCCGGCAGAGCGACAGCGTATGCGACTGGAGTGTGTTTTCATACAACACCAGACTCTTTAGACCTCTTTGTATTCACTCCAACCACTGAGTACGAGAATTCTGCTGCCTGACTCTATCGCCAGTCCAAGTACAGCTAGAGTAAGGCAGCAGTTACCAGATATAGACAATTCGGCCGGGGGCTGAGGAGGAGGCCCCATAAGTTGCGAGCAACGGCTGCTAGAGCGAGTTTCGCGCCGGGGAGAAGTGGGCAAGGCCGAGCGTTTCATTCGGCCGCGAGATGGGCTCGGGGCACTTTTGCAGGGGGAGCAGCACCTCGATCTCTGTAGGGCTGAAGAGACCTGAGACGCAAGAACTGAATGCTACCTACGATGCTGCAGGCACAAATCAAACGGTGTGAGTGCCAGCACACACAAAATCGGCGTGAGTGAGACATAGGTCATGGATGAGTTGAATGGTAGAATGGGTAGACCAGGATGGAGTGACTCGAAAGAAATAGACATGTTGAGTAGAAAGTAAGCACAAGGTCCTGCAGTACTGAGCTGTGGGTATCATCGACGCTAAATTTAACCCCAAGGCTTACTTACTCTCTCCCTCTATTGCGCACTTCGCTCGAGACATGGGTGGATTCAGGAAATAGCCCCCACGCCAGAAACGCGTTTGACATGGATATATCATCCATTTAATGGATGCTCTAAGGAGGGGGCAGGCTGGGCTGGGGCTGTCTTGGAAGGCTGCCTCATCGAAAGGTGCGCTGCTGTGCTGATGGAGGGGAGGGGATCAACCGACAGGGCTTGAGCCTACCTAAAGACGTCAAACCCTTGGGAATACCGAATATCCTAGGACTCATCTTCTTTCTCATCTTTTCAACTTAATCGACATCTTCAATGTGACGCTTCTTCCCATCTCCCCTCTCCCAGATCTCTCTCTATATATGAATATATGCCTTACCTTGGTACCTAACTAAGTCTGTACCTCACCCACAATCCCCGCGTCAGCAATCCATCAATCTGTCAGCCTATCCACTCACCACTCACCATTCACCACGGCAAAGCAACACACTCAGCAATGCCATGATGGCCACCTCGGGCGTCTTCTCTGCCAGGCGCCGCACGTCGTCCGGCGACTCTGACGACACCGACATGAGTCTTCCGCGCTGCGCCCCCGGAAGACGCATCCCCAGCGCAGAATGGGAGAAGAAGCGGTCCGTAATCACGAAGCTCTACCAGGAGGAGAAGCGACCACTCAAAGAGGTCATGGAAATCCTCGAGCGCGAGCATGGCTTTGCCGCGACGTGCGTAACGCCTCTAATGTCCTCTAGATGACGCAAATTGACCCTCTCCCAGCGTCAAAATGTACAAGTCTAGGATCTGGAAGTGGGGGCTTGACAAGAAGCTCAAGAGCGACGAGGTCCTCGCCATTCTCATCCTCAAGACGGAGCGCGATGCCCAGGGCAAGACGTCCGAGTTCACCATCCGGGGCCAGCCCGTCGATCTCGATAACATCAACAGATACATCCGACGTAATCCAGGTCTCGTCGCTCGCTTTCGCGATGGTGTAGCACCGAGCATACAGACAACCCTCGAAGTCCAGTGCCGAACACCATCGCCGATTCTCAGTCACTCATTACCGCTACCACCGCCCAAGGAGATTTCAAACTTAGACCAGGTCCTTCTTTTCTTCAGGAGCTACTTTGAAGCGTCTTTCACTAATGGTGCGTGGAAATATGAGTACAACGGCAACTGCGTCAGCCCAAAACCCGGCGATCGAAGTGTCGAGCTATTTGAGCGCGTGGTAGCCAGCTTTGGCTTGGTCAACCGGTCCATGATGTATAAGGACGAGATATCCATCAGCACTATCCTCACTCCGGCCTTCGAGTCCCTCAAGGAGATTGTAGCTTCCGAAAGTCCCGTTTTCGCAGTCCGCACTGCTTTTCTCTTGTGGTATCTCGAACGATTCCACAAGCAAGATCTTCTCAATATCGTCATGAACTACCTCACGGGCCTGGTACCGATCGTGTTGGGTCACAATCACCCAATGGCACAAGTTTGGAAAATTATAGGATCTCCGGAATTCTCCCAACATTACGAATTATCCTCGCGTCTATACTCTTCCCTCGTGCCTCTTTTTGAGGAGCAGATAGGACCAGCAAATGCCTTAACAACCATGTTATACTGCGACCACATTGACTGTCTGGTCTACCACGCCCGGTCAGCAGAATCAGTCCAAGTCGCTACAAAATACAGGACCATGGCAGATGCCACCCAGATGCGACATCCTTGGCTCCGCGAGCTCGCAATCCTACAGACGGGCGTCATGTGCAATGCAAAGACCGCCGAGGGCAAGATCGAAGAGGCGATGCAGTATCTTCAAACACTCAAAGATTGGGACCTGAACGAGGAGCAACAAGCCGGTATGAACGTTCAGTTGGGCAACTACAGCTATCAGATGGGCGACTTTTCCTTGGCAATTGACTGCTTTCGGGAGGCATCTCGCCTCATCACTGCCAGTCACGGAGATGAGCGAATCCTCCTCACATGTCTCGCCAACCTCGAGAACGCACTGCGCAAGAGCGGAGAATCAGATGAGGCAGCCCAAGTGCATGAGCTACGACTAACACGACTGTCCGACTTTGCGAAGGAGTCTAGCACTTTTGCAAGTCTCGCGTCTCCAATAGACGGCTCTAACAATCTGCCGGGCACATCCACCGCCGCCGGAAGCCCCGTCGACAGTTACAGCTGGGACGGTCAGCAGGTGTCTGATTGGCGCTGGAGCGACGATAGACGTAACCGTGCGCTACCGGCGATGGGTTCAGCACGACCTGGCTTAGAAGGATGCTGACGATCCTGTGTTTCAAGATGCAGGGGGAGTATTGCGGATGCTTTGACGTAGGATACGTCTCTTGTATATATGATTTGAGCGAGGTTTTTGGGGTTATAACGCGATTATGACTGGATTATGTATTTCGACAAGGACAGAACATTGGTAACAGGTTTAAAGTCCGATCAACGAGGAGGGATTTGACAGTACCAGACTCACTGTGATAAGGAAGGGGTCCAGTCTAGAGGGCTAGCTGAGTCGGGTTTGACATCATGCTAAACGAAAGAGGTATCATTATTCGAGGGACAACTGTCTCCCTCCTGTGGCTGTGTACATTATTTGATAGTATCAAGGAGACCCTATATGAAGAACAGCATGAAAATTAGAGTCATTTCAAAATACCTGGCTGTATCGCCCTGCCCTTTGTAGTGTCAGCAGAGGCTGAGTTGGCATAGCAATTCCCTTGTATCTCCGGAGGCGAACTCTTGCCCCTTCTTACGATGAACATTCTGCTACTGGAAATGGTGGGGGCTTGATAATAAACCCCTGCGTTAGCAGCCGTTGAGCGTGGGCGTTTTGCCAAGTTTACTTTTATGATATGGGACGAAGGTTTAGGTTACATGCATGCAGTACCGTACGGTTGGCAGGTATTCTAAGTCAAAGTCTAGAAATCTGCCGGAGACGTAAGTAGACTTCAAGTATACTACCTACTGCAGATAAAAGGCTGGGCTATACTGACTTGCAGCAGCGAGGCATATGTCGTTTTATGGGCCATTGAAGTATTGGGTAACACAGCTAGACACCCATATTTCTTGTTAAGGATGTGCAATAGGAATTCTGCCCGTCTCTATTGACCTTTAGTCAAACGCTACTTGACGGGAACGGCTACAAGGGCCTTAATAGATGTTCCCGTCTTTCATGAAATGGATGAGAGGTCATTATGAGCAGCAGAAGATCAGATAGTAACAGAGTATCAAATTAGTAATGGATTATTATCAATAGCCAAGAATATCCGGTATGGTGTAGTGGCTAACATTTCGCGCTCTCATAACCTGAGAGATTGGTACCGCGGAGCCCAGGGTTCGATTCCCTGTACCGGAGTCTTCTTTTGTCTCTTTCATCCAGTTGGACGAGAAGGTCTTATCTTTTTTCAGCTCCGTAACAGATGGTTATTCTTGAGCGCGCCTACTTTATTGATTTAGATGGCTGGTCAATGAGATGTCTGTTTGTTTAACGAAACGTGTAACCTTACCTACCCTGAAGCAAAAGTCAGCTATTAATTATAGAAACAAGTTAGTATATATATATATATACGCTTAATATTTTATAAGAACTAAGCTAAGCTGGAGTAAATAGTTTTTTTTTTAATATTCTGTTTGTTATTAGTAGTAGGTTTTAGGCGTTTATTACTTATTTGTTTCTTAAATATTATATGCTGATATAGCTAGCTACCTTTTTTAAGGCCTATGGTTATGCTCTAACACAGTCCGATTGCTAGAAGAGGCAGCGTAGCGGACAAGAGATATCGGTGAATATTAGAGAATAAGTGCAGTCTATGTTAAAGAGAATTCTGGCGATAACTTTTGACTATATCAATAATCTAATGGTTAACCATGCTTTTAAAATTAGAACTTAAAATCGAGGGTAGCTTGCAAAACTAATGTAGGTCAATATAGCAGCAATAACTGGAATGTGAGTAGGTTGGCAATACGCCCGTCATTAAACCTAAGCAATATGCTCCTGGACATTTTGGTAAGCGAAAACGTTGGAAATCTCCTTCTACTCACTGAGTAGCCAACTGACGAAGGCATGGCGAAGTACACGATCAATGATCCATCGGCAGACAAGTAGCCATGGCTACGACAAGCTGATTGACAATTCCTGGCAGTAGAACTCGACTTAGAGTATCGACCATAGATCTTGCTCAATGTATGATCCAATCAACCCAGCAAAACACCACGGGGTTGGGTACTGGCTACAGTTTGTCAGAGTGCCATCGTACCTAGAACTGGAGCGTAGCCGCGAGCAAGCCAATTAAGTTAACGGATGGACCATGTGGTCGAGGCAGAGGATGAGATCAAATGTCACCAATCTCTCAAGGCATTAAAGAAGTTCTGATGGCTGTGCGTTCAGTAACGCGACTGGTCTGGCGGGATCTACGGTACGGCACGGCGTTTGTATGATGCAATCAATCATTCAATCAGCAGTTCTTTTTTTGAAGCTTGCAGTGAGATAGATGGCTTTGCTGGCTAAGATGTATTGACGCTTGCCAAAGCTATCATTCCACCGGTGGGAGGGGGCTTACTCAAGGTATAGGTACTGTGGTAAGCATACGCCGAGAGGCCGGAGGGTTCGGCAGTCGAGAGACCGGAGGCCCGGAGCGGAAGGAACGGGGGAGGATTGGCGGGTGGTGACATGGAAGCGGGCATGTGACGATACATGAAGTTAGTCGACGTCATGACAAAAAAGAAAAAGACAAGGGTTGGAAAAGGGACCAGTTTGACTGACTGAATCAAGGGACGATCGCAGAAGCGCGCAGGAATGGATGGAGCGGGTGGGCGATTATAGGGCTCTTAGTGGCCGCCCTGGTGGGCTCTGCAGCGGCAGTGGGCGGCGTGACAGCGGGGATGCGAGTGGAGAGCAGAGAGGGGCAAAGATGGTGAGAATGGCAGGCAGATTCACGGAGGAGAATGAGAGTTAATGGAATGAATGGTGCGGTTGTGAGAGTTTTAGGGACGGAAGTTTGTTTAATGGCTACCGTTGCAATGTATGAAATAAGCCTCTACCGATGCCGCAACAACCCAAAGCACTGCATGGACGCTGGGAAACATGTAAGTGCGTTCCTAAATATAAAAGTGAAGCCGGCCTCGTTGCTGTTACTGCGCGACCGTCTGTGTTTCGCTGGTGTACCTATCCTGGTTCCCTCCCTCGGGATGCCACAAGGGGATAAGGACAAAGGCAAGATGCGATGCAGCACCGCACCAGCGAAAAGAAATATGGGGCGATGCATGCAGGTGTAACGAAGCCAGCAGAGGGCCAAACGTTACTTTGCAGCTGTCCAAGGCCCCCTGTACAGTACAGCACAGAGACAAAGACATATGAATTGCCGTCTTGCCTTGGCTTGCAATGTGGTCCTTTCTTTGCCAACCGAGTCAATCAATTCCTTTTGTACGGTACAGTTTGTTAGTGTCGCCTGTCAATGGCGCGTTAGTAATTACCTATGGATAGTAGCCGTAAAGTAAGCTTGGGCTTGGTGCACATCGCAACGTTAACATCATACTTTTTCATGAATCATTCATTTCCCGTCCTCTATAACAGATCCACTACTGTACTAAGTTAGCCTGTCTCTCCTCTTGCTTGCATTTCCTCTCTAGCCTCTGAATCTCTTGTCTTATCTGCAAGCAGCGCTTTTATCTTCATCTTCAACCTCAGTTCAACTCAATAACAGTAAGATCCCGATCCCAGCCAGGACCAGGAAATTACAAAGTCCATGCACTCCCGGCTCAGCTCAGCGTGACCTTCATTTCAACACGCCACGCTCAATAAACATACCATAAAGTGACCGTATCGCAATCTTGACTCTCCTGCACGGGACCGCATTCCCCCAGTTCCTGGCCACTACTACAGTTACCACTGCCGCATACTTGAGAAGGTAGCTAGCTCTCTGCACCAGCGGGCATTTCGTGCCCTCCATTTGCAACCCATCCATCCAATTGACCTGCTACGGATAGGTAAGTTAAGTTACCTACCGCTACAGTACGTGCGTCCATACAACGATCTTTGACTCAGCATTAAAACAAGGTTCATATTCAGCACAAACCTAACTTAAACCTCCAAGGCTCCAACACCCTCCTCGCCAGAGATAAGGAACCCATCAAAGCTGCTGGGGTACCTAAACCAAACTAACGACTTTTATCAACCACAATAGCCCCGGTTTTCTCTTCACCCGCCGTCGAAGCTTCCAACAAGTGGGTGAAGGCTACTGTAATCAACAAGGTCAGTTCACTAAAAAGAAACCGAGGTCGAGATCAAGGTTATTTGGACCAAAAAAAAAGGTGGATTTGTTTATACGGGAGCCCAAGCACACCCAGACCCAGCCAGACCTTGACCAGACACGACGAGACAAGATCAAAGACGGAAGGAGTCACAGGGGAGAAGGAAGGACCCGCTCCGATCCCCAGTTCTCAATCTCTGGTGCTAGTACTCCGTAAAGACTTTGTACTAGTACATTTCTATTTGCACTGGCACTTGCACTTTGAAGCTAGTGGTTGGTAGTCACGCCCTTGCTTCGCTCTCCTCCATCGTTACTGCTCCCGCTTCCTATTGCTCCTTCCCTCTCTCTGCTCTGCTCTGCTCTAC
>JABCKB010001252.1:0-19574 GCA_013184455.1 Fusarium continuum
GTGATGCTACAACTGGAGGGCGGAGATAAGATGGCGGTGGTGGAGGAGAATCAAGACCACCTTGCCATGACGGTGGAGGAGGAGGAGGCGGCGGCGGTGGTGGAGGCGGGCCTGCCATGTCTATGTCGCGTTTACTGATGATGCTGGCCTGAGTAGACGGAGCTTGATACGTTGAAAACACAGCATCGTCATGATCAGTGACATCGGATATCGGTAAGCTCGTCGAGACATGAAAAGGGGGCTGCAGAGTATCGAGGGCCAGATAACGACCTTCGCCCTCAACCTGGTCTTGGGCACGATGATTGGCATGAGTGCCAGGAACAGGAAGGGGCGAGGTAGAGGTATGAGGGTAGCGGTGATGAGGATTTTGGTGGGTTCGGGCGTAGCTCGAGCGGTTGTCCAATACTGCGGCATCCATCGACGTACGTAAGATCAACAGAGCTAGGGCGAAGAGACGAACTCATGGGAACTGGAGGCGGCATATCCATTTCTCAGATGACCAGACGAGACGATCAATGCCGGGTCGACGGTTGAGGCTCTTTGCTTTGCTTTGCTTGCAGAGAAGGCTCAAAGGGAGATGAAAAGGGAGATGACGGGGAAATGACAATCAGTCAAGGCAAGGGTTGCTTTTTTCTTTGATTTGGTGAGAGAGTCCGAGCCTTGCGGGTTGATTGTAGGTAGGTTGGAATGAGGACGTAACACAGCAAGGTTCAGGTTCTAGGGGAAGAGCTCCGGTGTCTGGGGGGTATCGGCCACTAAACACTAGCGACATGTAGTGCCTAAATTTAGGGGAAATGCATGTGGGAGCTGTTGATTTACCCATTGGCGGTTTGGCCACGAAGTGAGTCCAGCACCTGTTATCTCATGATCTGTGTTGACCAAATAAGAATGTGACAGCAGAGCGTGGGAGGGGAAACGATGACTCTCCTTGAATTATGCAGCGATATTGGCCAGTGACAGTGCCTCTGTCAGACAAGCTGGGGGCTCTGAGGGTAGCCCACCTCGGTAGCGTGTATGCAACCTCCTGGGTGAGGTAGCGCTCTGAATCTCAACCAACACAACATCACTTTAAGAATCTTGTTGTTGACAGAAATGTGCACTTTCTTCCACGTCATGTCTGAGTAAAACGGTCAACGGGCATCTAGTTAGGTTACGCCTCAAGTTAAAATCAGTGCAAAATTTTGAGGCCACCTACTATTCCACTGTGTAGCGCCATCAATGGATGCTTAAACATGCCTGAGGTCATGTACAGTATATTCCACTGTGCTATTTCCGCCCACTTATCCCACTATCCATTCATTGGATGGAACTCAACTCAATGCTACAGTGCTAGAGCCTCGTTGTTGTAACTCTACCTCGACACCAACTACTACACCCTGCAGTCATTCCCGATGGACGCCTTCTAAAATCGCTCACTCCCCTCCAATCCAATTCGCGGCTCGATCCAATACGCTCTCGGCTCTTTGCATATTGCCCATGTCTCCTCCGTCTTGGGCATGTATCCGGAGGGGCGTGTCTCAGTTCGGTGCCTCTTCAAAGATGGATGAGATGCCCACATCACTCACTGCTCTCGAGAGCCCACTACTTGGCGTCTCTACTGGGGCCTATCTGAGACGGAACCACCTCTGCTTGTTTGAGTCTCTTCCTTGCCCTTTCGTCTATTCTCCTAGAGAGTTAGCTAAGGGTCTTGTCATGCGAGTTTGCAGCTCGACTACTCCGAGAACCCCTCCATGAGTCCACCTCCTCCACTTGTTGCATCCATCCCCACTCGTCTCTTGTTCTGTTACTCGCTGGCTGGTGCGCGACATTAAAGAGATGCTGGACTGCATAGCCAAAAGCGACTGATAAGCTGCGGTTGCCGCTCAGTTGTCCACCCTCTGAGCCCTCCGGTTCTATCTCTTGCTTTCCGTCCTTCAAGGCTGACGGGACTGGGAGACTTGCTGTAACTCAAGTCCATTGACACCAGGCTGCACGCCATTTGCTTCAGGCTGTGCTACAACTTCTGCAGCCAAGCTACTTTCCTGCGGTTCTTGTTGCAAGCCTTTTATTGTCATCATCACGTATGGTGCGGGCAGACGCTGATGTTTCTGTTGTACCACCATCTCGACCAACCCGCCTTCAACGACTACTCAGACTCCTGGTTCACCAGCAATACAACCACAAGAAGCACATGAGATACCCCTTCAGCATACTTCATGCAACTCCGAAGCGATAAACCTAGTTTCGGCGGCAGAATCTGACCTACGTACTCCGACGTACATACGCCACAGGCAGCAAATTCCTACAAGACACTGGTCGACCTCACCTGCATACAGACAAGACGGTATAGCACTAAAGTAGAGACGAGACAATCGTCCTCACGAGACTTGTCGAGTACTGTCATCTACAACAATTCTATTTAATCTCGATCCTCGCCAGCGCAACCCAAGAAACGCAACGAAAGTTCGGATCTCCGTCCTCGTGCAACCAAACCAAGCTGCAGCTTTCTTGTCCAGTCGGCACCCTGAATCAAGAGCTGAGCCGCATTTCTTCTTAGCTAGCTAACTTGTCGATTTCACGGCTCCACTGCTTTGCTTCTGACTCTCGTTGATTTCTACAAAAGCCCCCAACCCACCATCTTCTCAACTGTCGGTACCTCTTTACTTGAACGTTCGCAATAGCCCTGAGTTCTCAACGACAATAAGGCTTCGGTCTTTCGAGGTAAAGGAACTCGAGCTTCGGATGTCAACAACTACTTGTTGCTCAACCGGTGCACAATAGTCATTAGCATCGCCTTGCTCTGAGGTTTTATCTACAGCTTAGGTTCATCATTTTATCTCCTTATTTGGTTTACCTTAGCCGTCGTGTCTTCTATATCCTTACCATACCCTATAACCCATTGGCTCCTTCTCCCCTGAAGTCTTACGATCGAGTCGCAGTATTAGACGGATTGCTTGTATGCGCAAAATGCTACCATGTATCAAACGAGCAGATCAGGATGGAGCGACTGGATCTGGAATGCAGACTATGGGCAATACTACCGTCAACGAGTAGGCTCTTCTGGTTCGTGTTACCTCTTTCTTAGTGTCTGCAAAAAATGCTGATAATAATATAGGCCAGCCGGATATTCAGTGGCAGAGCGAATTTGAGTCCGCTCAGAAGAGCCAAGTACCTCGAACTCCGGTGGAACAGATGACCCAGCAGTTCGGGGCAGTTAATATACAGAGTCCTGAGCAAACTACTGGTGATGAACAAAATAGTAGGTTTTATCACAGGCCGAGCCCTTCTTCATCCAACTTAACCTCATATTCTCTATGCACGCGGTCAATCATGGAAGGTCTACTAACACATTCAATGGTCCAGATGATGAATACTCCGTCACAGGTGGCGCATCGTCGAGATCAAAACCCAGATCATCGAGGCCGCATAGCAGTTCATCGAAATCGAAACCGAAATACGCCAAGCCTTCTGGTGGGAAAGGCAAAGGGCCTGCTCATGGAGACATAGACGAGAACGATAAGCAAGTTAGCGAGACGGCCGCGCCATCAGCAGAGCAAATATGTAGGTGCTCAGCAAGTTTTGCGGTGCTTCCAGAGCGAGTTCACTAATTTTTAAAGATTATGACCAAGCTACTGGTCAATATTTCTATTCTCCGGCTGGACAAGGTAGGCTAGACGCTTGAAATGTGTACCATCACGAACGATGCTTACTCAGTTGTAGCAGCTCCTTCTTCCAACCAGACATATACGGGCGGCACCGGAGAACAAGACGACGAGGAACTTCGGGCAGCCCTTGCTCAAAGCAAACAGTATGCTCGTGATACATATCGAAGTGGCGAGTCTTCGTCCGCCGCCTACCCTCCATACGGTATGTTAGCTTGGTGCTGAGCTGTAGAATCAGATTACTAACATTGTATATAGTAGCTCACGATGAGGAAAAGGATCCAGAACCATCTGCGCCTTTGGGCAACACGGAGCACATCATGGGCACTGGGGGTGATACAGAAAAGTTAGACCCTCGTATGCTTATCTATTTGATTTGTTTCAGTAGTCACGAACTAACTTCAATGTAGGATACCGCGTTGCGCATTCTCAAATGTTTCAACCCGGCGAGGCAGGTTGACCTTGTAGTCAAGTGCTTAACTACTCATGCTAACCGCTCAACAGGTTTTCAAAGTATTGTGGCCGGAACCGGCAGGAGGGGGCAGCATTGTAGAGGAAACGGTCTATCGTGATCAATACGGCGGTCGAATATTTGTTCACTTTCGCCGTTTTATCGTAGTCGCAAACGATCTTGGGCACTGCACTTGCATGTAAGTGTTATATCAGGCAGCGCTTAATGTTCTTGAGTCTCTTGCTAACATCTCAGACCAATCTCAACCTACGGCAAAAAGGCTTGTAAGAAGACTGGTGTCAAGGCCGAACAGCACGGCATCGTCGCGGAAAGTAGCAGTCGAAATCCTGTCGCTCTACCCAATGAGCCCGAACTCGGGTTTGCTCCAGTTCGTGTGCACATCTACGAGCCAGGCGAACGAATCTCGAAAGAGTCCCGGGTTAACTACTCGAAGCTCACGACGGTGGAGCATAATGTCAAGGTGCTCTTTATCGGTCGGGTAGTGGGCTCAGATTGGGATATTGTCACTGAAGCTGTCAACACCAGCTGGGCTAACAAGACGCACACCCACAAAAAGAAGCATCGTAGGTAATGGTCCTGCGAACAGCTCTTACTCACATTCACGTTTTCTGGTGCCTGCGCAAGCAGGTCCCCACCTTGGGGTGTCATCAACGACACTCGCATATATACGTTCCTCAGGAGCTGCCGGTCTCTCTGGCATGTCCCTGCGAAACTTGTCTCGGCAGCTTCACAACCTCGAGACAGCTGCGGCACGGGTCTGTAGCCAATTTCCCAGACATTCTTCCTGAATGAATCATGAAGTTTTCTGGGTAAGACGCTGGAAGCCCTCGCTCAGTGGCGCACGATACATAAATGTGCGTCTACACAAGGATACGGTTTTCGTTTTATTTTGCTTTTCCTGTTCTTGTTTCAGATTTCTGCATAATTTGTCAATATTTTCCCATATACTGTCGATGACTAGGGAAGTTCTCCTGGATACTCTGTTTTGTTAGACAAGGTCTTCCTCCATGAAACGCCAGCTCGATTAGGTGAAACAGCACACAAGCACACAACTATTGACGTGTTGGTAAGATCAGTCTTGGAATATGATGAGTTCAGGCCTATCTCTTAGCTCGTCTTCCCTCTTCTTCTTTCGCAATTTTTGGTAGGATTTCGCTTGTGTTCCTCTGTTCTGGGTAGGTTGAAGGCCAAGATTCAGAAGGCCTAACAGTTTCAACTCTATTGCTGTGTTCTATAATTTCCAAATTTGGCCCACGATTATTGCCATGGCAGAGGTTGATGTTTCGCTGTGGTTTTGCATGTCTTATTGAAGCGCGTCCAGCGGCCTGATCAGAATAAATACACGAATATACCTGGGCTAAAAAGAAATGACTCGTTTCCTTATAACGGTAGCATTATACGGCCTCGTTGCTATAAAATAGGTCGGCCGAGCATTCAGCTGGTTACCGAGATGGACCCACACAGCGGGCGTCGTGCCTCGGCATCTTCCCCCCCGCAACCGGAGCTTATTTAATGAGCCCCGGACATATCCCAGGGCAGTCAAAACTCCGAGGCTCCAAGCTCGCCACGAACATCAAGGAGGAGACGTTGCCTATCAATTGTCTTTCCTACCTATATAAGATAACTCCTCTTCCTTCATTTTTAGCAAGTGTGGTGTCTAAGTTTTACTGTAGTATTGTGAAAGATATCAAGCTGTTGCATCAGACGTCACCCCTTCTCGACGTCATTACGCTCCCACCCTTTGTGTTATCCACTTCATCTTTTTGACAGAAACACAAACACAGACACCATGGCTGATGTTCAATTGGAAGATTTCCCTTCGCTTTTTTCCCTCAAGGGCAAGGTTGCCGTCGTCACTGGCGGTTCCCGCGGTCTAGGCCTCCACGCGGCTTCAGCGTCAGTCACTCGTTCTGAGCCATCTCATCAACGTGACTAACATCATCTCAGATTCCTTCAAGCAGGCGCATCAAAGGTCTTCATCTCGTCCCGCAAGGCCGCAGCCTGTGAAGAAGCCTGCAAGGCTCTCAATGCGCTCCCCAACCTTTCTCCTGGCGCAGTCGCCATCTCCGTGCCCGCAGACTCGTCCAAGGTTGAGGGCGTAGAGAGTCTTCTCGCACAGGTCAAGAAGCACACGGATCGCGTAGATATCCTCTTCGCCAACGCGGGCGCCACGTGGGGTGAGGCCTTTGACACGCATCCTGACTCGGCCTTTGCAAAGGTCATGGATCTCAACGTCAAGGCTGTGTTCAACACGATCCGCCTGTTCACGCCACTGCTGGAGAAGAGCGCTTCATTGAAGGATCCCAGCCGTGTCATCATCACTGCTAGTGTTGCGGGACTGGGCATCGGCACGATTGGACAACAGGGCACGTACGGTTACTCCGCTAGCAAGGCTGCGGTGCTGCATCTGGGGCGTAACCTGGCTGTCGAGCTGGGACCAAGACATATCACCGTCAACTCCATCTGCCCTGGTTTCTTCCCGAGCAAGATGGCCAATGGACTGTTGGCGATGGCGGGTGGTGCTGAGGAGATTGGAAACAACAACCCCATGCGCAGACTGGGCAAGCCTGAGGATATTGCTGGCGTGGTGGTGTATCTTTCTAGCCGAGCTGGATCGCATGTTAACGGTGAGGCAATTGCAGTTGATGGCGGTGCACTTTGGCAGCGTGGAGAGCTCATGGTTAGCAAGCAGTCGAAATTGTAGGAGCAAGAGATAAACAGAGTATAATAAGGTCATTAATTCACAATGATACAAACCTCAAGGCTGGTACTTGTTCTGTGGTGTCTTTCTATTCTTATGATATTCACGGTTAGTGGTGCGTGCCATTAAAAACCACCCTCATTTAACGCTTGCGAGCCAGCCAAGTACTCGCTTTGTACGTTGTCTGCAAGAGACTCTCAGGATCATGAATGTATGGCGCATCAACGCCGGTCCTATGCCACTCGACGACAAAGCCCATCTTCTCTAACAGAGCAATAACCTCATCATCAGTCAGCTCAAAGCTCCCCGGGTCCGCAATCCCAGACGAGTTCTTGGGGTCATGCTCTGTATCGCCATCCTGTCCATGATTCCCTGGTGCGTTATTCTCGAAATGCCACAGCAACGGTCCAACATTGATGAGAATGCCTCCGGGTCGAAGGCAGTGTCGAATGACTTCAAGGTACCGAATAAGATTGGGCGCTGTGTCCAGAAAAAAGACGCTGGCCACGGCATCGTACTGCGCCTCGTGGCTTTCGTCAGAGTAGAGGCAGAGGAAGTCGGCGGCACACATGGACATCTCTCCGATGTTGGGCGTGGCGGCCAGGACGGAAGCTGGGTGGATGTCTGGAACGCGGTAGCTTCGGAGGTGGTTCGCCCGGTTGAGGTGGTTGGAAAAGCTATGAACCCAGGGGTAAATGGTATGATGCTGGGCTGCGGGACAATAGTTGAGAATGTACGACGAGGCGAGGAGCTGGTGATAGGAGATCTCGTTCCCTTCAGCAGTATACCCATTAGCAACCAGGTCAAATACCAGCCTTCCTAGACCCGCGCCTGGAACCAAGACTTTCAGAGGAGATCTATCGG
This sequence comes from Fusarium continuum, assembly GCA_013184455.1. Taxonomy (NCBI): domain Eukaryota; kingdom Fungi; phylum Ascomycota; class Sordariomycetes; order Hypocreales; family Nectriaceae; genus Fusarium; species Fusarium continuum. The sequence goes on from JABCKB010001252.1 coordinate 7,679, forward strand.
GGTATCTCTCCTTTTCTGCTGCCAGGGCCTTCATAATGGGGCCATAGCTGGCTTCTCTCTCTGTAGCTCCCGCCGCAGTCCAATCCCGGTAAAATTGGCGAATAGTGCTCCTCGCCTTGTCAACATCAGAGTGTTTAGCAACACCAGCCCACTCTTGAGGCATCGCAGGTTCTTTGCCTTCAGGGTCGGTCGTCATCATACGGAACGACTGGAGGCCAATCCTGGCGATGCTTCGCGCCAACTCGGCGTTCTTGTCGATAGCATCGTCTGTCTTCTCGAGAGTATCGAGAAAGTTGAATGGGGGTGCAGCCAAAAGCTTCCATTGCTCTTGAGGAAGGGCGTAGAAGGCTTGGCGACGTAGGTGAGTGACGTTGAAGTGGGAGACTTTAGAGTATTGGCTATGAAGATCTCAGCATGGGTAATATAGCAGTTTTAGATTAGATGAGGTCATAGCAACTGAGTCAATGGTTTCAACATCGGTGTTCATAAAGTAGGGACCGAGCATGGAGAGTTATAGCATCTTGCCTCTACCTAGGTAACTCACTAGAAAGAATCCAATGCACTGAATATGACGCGGACTTCTTCAGGATCCTCAGCGCTGTCCTCAACGCCGCCCCAAGCGCTGTCATCTGGGACTATCTCAATATGGTGGCCATCTTCGGATCCAGCCATTTCGTTGGCTTAGAAATTATTATTGATGCCTAGGTATGTTGAGAGCGAGTAATGGTCATGGCGGGGTAGGTAGCGAGGAATATAGAAGAGATAGGGGCTACCTGATACAGGACGAACTTTTGATACCAACGAAATTTCGATGGAGTAAAATACAAGAAGAATTGAGTGAAAGATTTTAAGAGGATAGAGCAGCAGAGATCAAATTCAATTCACTTCACTCATATACAAGTCGATTGTGGTTTTTGCGGACCCTGATTGGGTTTGCGTGGGGTTGAGGAGATCATGTGATTGTGGATTTCAGTGCGAATTCACGATTCCACAACGAACAATAATAACTGAGAAGAGAGAGCCATCTATGTAGAGAAATTACTAGATACTGAGGGACATCGGTAAGTAGAGACTTGATTGTGTGGTGGGAAGTGCCCTTTGCCTTTTTTTTTAATCTTTTATAAAAGTCAATGCAGCTACGTCAGACGAAACGCTCAGACGAGGAAATAAAGAGGTTCGACTCAAGTTCACTCAATCTACACGACCAGTGCTGTTAACATATACTCTATACTGCAACGCACTCACAATTTTGCAACAGAGGATAAACTCAACGCCTGGGTATTTCCACTCTTGAGCTTCACACACTACATCATCATTATGGCCACAGACACGATCGAGCTCTCCGTACCCCTCCCCCGCTCTCTTGACACCCGCATCTACCTCCGCCTATCCACCAAAGCAAAGTCGATTGTGTTGTTCCTAACAACAGCATCACAAGACGAGCTCGCCACTCCTGTATCCATGGGCTCCTTCGTCTACGCCCTGCCAAACGTGAGTACGGCCCGTTTTCTGCGTACGTGACACTTGCTAACCCAGGCCTATTTGGTAGAGACTTGACCAGGCACAGCCGCTGTCTACGACGCTCTACTCTTCGGAGACATCTGTGGAGTTTACAACACGGTTGTCAAAGCTGCTCGCTCGCAAAGCTCAGCTCCCGGTGTATGTCACTAGCTCGGTGAGCTTTGCAAATGCTGGAATGGGCGGTACGGTAGAAGAGGAGATGAAGGCTTTCAAGACAATCGTCCAGGTGATCTCGGAAAGGCTAAAGTTGTCGGGCACTAAGTCAACTACAGCCTGAGATGATATTCCACGATTCTTGTGCGGGAAGCACGAACCTCTAATCGTTCATGGACGACAGAACTGAAAGAGGACCTATTATTTCCATCACTATAGCCCCTACCGAAATCTTAGCTTGACAGTCCCGACTCCGTTCGAAAGAGGCTCTCACCGACAGGTACAGGGCCACTCGGAGCTATGGCGTGCCGTTTCACTCATGTCACCTAGTAACACAGCTGTCAAGGCAGCGTTGGGAGAATTACGACATAGACCACGCACAATCCCGGATGGTTCCGCAGTGGCACACGCAGGTAGAAGGGCTTGAGATAAATGTTTGTCACCCAGAAGGAATACGTGTGGGATACCAGAACAGGCTGGTATCTTTTGGTTGAAGGAGGCTTAGGATGGTTGTCCATATCTTCGTAGATATCGTCAGATCTGTAGGAATTGAAGAGGCGTCACGTAGTCCCATGATTACATAGGCCGTCATATATCTGCGTCGTGATAGTAGCTTCGGTTACCTCACGTAGACTTTGTATCCCCCGGCGCTCGGCCAAAACGTAGCTAGATCTCGCTTTGGATCTTGAACCTATCCAGCTGCAGACCGCTTCAGAATAATGGCGACTGGCTAGGAGATAGCGTTGCACCAGTGATACATGATATTAAAGCCTGGTGCAACACCAAGCTGCGCGGCACTTACGACGAAACTGATCTCGCAGTGACGCTTTGGTGGAACGGGGAGCTCGGATGAAAGAGAGCTGTTTTTGTTGACTTGACTAGTCGCACATCGTGGAAAGCCAGACGACATATTAGGTAGCTAATAGTGCTGATACATGAGTCTTTTGTGAGTGGCATTATTGTTTGGTAGTTTGAACACAGTGTTTTGGGCGGCTCAGGAGGCCGTTAGATGCCATGTCTCAGGCAAGGTCGCGGCCCGTTGCAGGCGCGTAGACTGAATGATTCAGCATTAAAAGAGGCTCAAGTCGGTTGGATAATAGACCCAAACAAGCGGCTGATTCGTTTTCATTGACTACTCCAGCCAGTCAAACGCCGATGATAATTTATCCTGTGTTATTCGGCGATCCCCGCACCCGCACCCGCAAAGAGCCTGCACCTGCCTTTCCAATTTCTCTGTCCTGCGGGTTATCGTTATCGCACCCCGCGGGCTGCTGAATTTTTTTTCTTTGGACCCTGACTTTGACACCAGCTGCCGTGCATGTTTCAGGTCAAGTTTGCGCATCTCTACACGGTGTGAGATGACCGCATGTGTCTTTTGTCTCGCCACCACTAAGCTCAAAGTGGTAGTAATTAGTTGCCCTTGGGAGCCTCCGCTCTCTCCTCGCTCCTCTACACCAAATCTTCCAAGGTTCCTGCTTTTGGTGGGCAGCTGAGCTTCTTCAACTCTAACTTGAGAGATCGGCATCAACCTCTTACCCTACGTTGTATCTTTCTTCAACCCGCGTCTACGGCGCACAGCGTCTCATCTTGTCATTATCTTCATAACCTCCCGCCAATCCCTCTCTAAGAAACAAAAGAGAAAGACTGGAGAGCACCAGGTGAGTTGACTTGACTTGAGCTTTCCATTGTGGCCCCACGGTGTTGCACATCCCTGTATCGGAGGGGCACATTCGCTTCTCGCCCACTACCATCCCAGCCATATCCCATACGACTGAGACTGTATCCCACTATCCTATAGTCCACCGCTCGCCTCTCCCCTCCTCAAGAGCCCTATTGCCATTGCCCTTTTGTTGAGCCTTATCCTGGCTGAGCTTTGCGCATTGCTAATCGTCGACGAGTAGGAGCTGCGGAGCTTCGCTCATGTGAAAGTCGTTCACACAAGGTTCCTTTCCGCTTCTGCGCCCCTCTTCTCTCTACACCCGCCATCCCGCGACACTCAAAGACGCTGTTCGACACCACCGCAGCCATGTCCTCCTGGGAACCCGCCCCCGACTCGCTGCAGCAGCTTGCTGCGTGCCTCAAAGACTCCCTCAGCGGTTTCGACAAGAGTGCTCAGAAGCAGGCTGACTTGGTAAGACTTTGCCTACCCATCGCAATGCATGCGCCGACCATGAACTAATCATGTTCACTGCAGATGCTTCAACAAGCCAAGAACTCACCTGACATCAACAACTATCTCGCATACCTCTTCTCGAGCTCCTCACCTCCCGGTGGCCTCCAATTCTCAGTGCAAGACTTTCATCTTGTGCGGTCCGCCGCCGGCATCATGCTGAAGAACAATGTTCGAAGCGAGTGGAAGAATATCCCTGAAGCCAGCCTTCAGCTCATCAAGCTCGCAGTGCCCATGTGCCTGCAAGATAAGAACTCCCAGATCCGCAACTTTGCCGGAAACATTGCGACGGAAATTGTCCGTCGCGGCGGTTTGCTAGGTTGGCCAGAGTTACTGCCTCAGCTGCTTGACTTGGTGGGCAATACTTCAGGACAAGCTTCCAACGAGGCGCAGGAGGGCGCCATGTCTGCTCTTGCCAAAATTTGCGAGGACAACTTCCGCCAGCTGACCAAGGAGGTCAATGGTCAGCGGCCTCTCAACTACGTTCTTCCCCAGCTTATCGCGGCTACCAAGAGTCAACTGCCCAAAGTCAGAGTTGGTGCCCTGACGGCTATCAATGTCTTCACACCTCGAGAATCGCAGGCCATGCTTAACTCCATTGATGACCTCCTCCAGCATCTATTCATCTTGGCCAGCGATACCAATGTTGATGTCCGGCGGCAGGTGTGCCGCGCCTTTGTTCACCTAGTAGAGACTCGACCCGATAAGCTCCAGCCACACATCAGCGGCCTCGTCGATTATATCATAACTCAGCAGAAAGGTGACGATGAGGACCTGGCATGCGAGGCTGCAGAGTTTTGGTTGGCTGTAGGCGAGCACGACAACCTGTGGAGGGCACTAGAACCTTACACCAACAAGATCATTCCAGTCCTTCTCGAATGCATGGTGTATAGTGGCGAGGATATTGCCCTCCTTGGAGGTGCTTCGGATGACGAGGAGGAGGAGGACCGTGAGGAGGATATTCGTCCTGCATTTGCCAAGAAGGCTCTCGCTCGAAAGGCCAACGGCGAAGTAAGCGAGTCCGCTGACCCATCGCAGAACGGCAAGGCCTTCGAGAAGCTTGCCGGCATGGATGAGGACTTCGAAGAGGGGGAAGTTGACGATTACGATGACGGTGACGACGCCAACCCCGACGAAAAATGGACCATTCGCAAGTGCTCCGCTGCCGCCCTCGATGTTTTCGCCCGCGACTTCCAAGCTCCTGTCTTCGAAGCCATTTTCCCCTATTTGTCACAGCATCTTAAGCACGACGAGTGGCCTAATCGAGAAGCCGCCGTCCTGGCCCTGGGCGCCGTTGCCGAGGGATGCATGGATGTTGTCGTCCCTCACCTGCCTGAGCTTGTGCCCTACCTGATCTCTCTGCTCGAAGACTCAGAGCCCGTCGTAAGGCAGATCACCTGCTGGACCCTCGGACGATATTCGTCATGGGCTGCCAACTTGGAGGACAAGGACAAGGACCAATACTTCCTTCCTCTGATGGACGGTATTCTCCGTCATATGCTGGACAAGAACAAGAAGGTCCAAGAAGCAGCCGCATCAGCATTTGCTAACCTCGAAGATAAGTCGGGCAAAATTCTTGAGCCATACTGCGGTCCTATTATCCAACAATTCGTCCACTGTTTTGCCAAGTACAAGGACCGTAATATGTACATTCTTTACGACTGTGTACAGACGTTGGCGGAGCATATTGGACCTGTTCTGGCCACACCGGAACTATCGGGCAAGCTGATGCCTGCACTGATCGACCGATACAACCGAGTGTCGGATCAATCGCGGGAGTTGTTCCCTCTGCTAGAGTGTCTCTCTTATGTGGCGATGGCACTCGGTGATGCGTTCGCTCCCTACGCTGAGCCCATTTTCTTGCGATGTGTAAACATCATTCACATCAACCTCGAGCAAAGTTTGGCCGCTGCTAGCAACCCGGCCCTCGATCAGCCTGACAAGGATTTCCTAGTGACAAGTTTGGACCTACTTAGTGCGATCGTCCAGGCTCTCAATGATGACAAGTCTGCTGCATTGGTCAAGAGCTCTCAGCAATCATTCTTTGAGCTTCTCAGCTTCTGCATGGAAGACCCTACCGATGAAGTTCGACAGTCAGCATATGCGTTGTTGGGAGATTGCGCTAGATACGTCTATCCTCTACTACAGCAGTACCTTCCCACAATCCTTCCTATCCTACTCAAGCAGCTTGACATGGACAACGTCCTCGACGAGGATATGGACAGTGGGTTTGGCGTTATAAACAATGCTTGTTGGTCAGCAGGTGAAATATCGATGCAGCACAAGGAAAACATGGCTCCCTGGGTCCAGGAGCTTCTTCATCGATTCGTCGAGATCATTACCAACCCCCGTGTTCCCAAAGCACTGAACGAAAATGCCGCCATGGCTCTGGGAAGACTGGGCCTGGATAACTCAGAACAACTGGGGCCGCATCTGTCAACTTTTGCTGAGGAGTGGATCAGCACCATGAACGAGGTCGAGGCGACTGAGGAGAAGGCGACAGCTTTCAAGGGATTTTCGATGGTTGTGGGACGAAATCCCCAGGCTATGGAGAAGGAGTTGCTCAACTACTTCACGGCCATTGCCCGATATCGTGATATAAGCCTGAAGAGCCCAGTCAGGCAGGAGTTACACGATGTCTTCCAAAAGGTGAGTTACATTGCAACAACTCGTGCGTTATACATGCTAATACTTCCGAGGTCATCGACATTTACAAGCAAATAATTCCCGAATTTAGCAACTTTGTTGGCCAGCTGCAACAACGCGACCGGCAAGCTTTGGAGGCGCACTACTCCCTGTAATAGGGATTAGGGATTAGCGACTGACCTCGGTTTTCTTGATCTTGAGTGAATGCCTCGGCGGTGGAAGCGGAAGGTTCGTCATTATTACATAGTTATAGATAGCACTGTTTCTTGATCGCAGTAGATAGCATGGTATGGGTTGCATGGCGAAGTTCAAGGGGGGATACGAAAAGTATTGGGACCATTTTTGATTGATGTTGACATGATGGTACGAACTGACGAAGGCTGCAATATTTAGGGGGGGAGATATACCTGGCGGAGGCGAGGAACTGACTGGGAATGGAACTGAAACGGGAACTGGAGAATGGCAGCCTGATATGCCACGAGTAGATAGAAACTCGGATTTATGGGAGGAGTTGATGGGCATTCATGGGGTCCGAGTTAGATAGATAGGCTATTTGATACAAGCTGAAGGAATGCCTTTGAAGCGTAAATGATGAAAGTTTTTGGTTGGAAGTATTGTCACTACGGTGTTTTCACTTTGGAGTTTGACTTTGTGCCCAACCTTCTAACACAGGTATGATTGCGGTGCGAAATTCAACACATTCCACTTGCTTATCCCGTTATTCACATTGATGTTCCATCAGGTGAAGCCAAGTTTATTGGAAACATGTCAACGAAAGCGAGGAGTGAAGGTATAGGGTAGCCGTCTACAAGTAGGATTGTTGATGGCGAATACCTTAAGGATCAACTGTACTATGTCACTGTGCAAAGGAGACTATTACAGTACCTTATTCTCCTTGAGTCAGTTTCTGTGAGACATGAGTTTAGTGTCCTCGGCCCAGAGCCTCAGCCGATGCAGTGACAGCACTCGTGAAACCAGCAGTGACATCTTGGACTTTCACAATCTCCCTAGGCCGCACAGGTTGCTCCGGTAGTGTTGACTATCATGAATAGATCTTGAACACGCGTTGGCGCGCGTGTAGCTCGCAATTTACAACCCCCTTAAACCGGAGTGGTTGAATGTGTTTCACTGCTTGGCTGTTCGCCTCAACTCCTACGTCAACAGTAGAAGAAGACGCCATAAATTACCCCTGTTCTAGTTTCCCCCTTTAGACTTAGAGTTTCTGGAAATTTGCTCTTGCAGGTATTGATTCGACAACAATGGTGGTCGGAGAGGAGGCTCGTGAGGGAGCTTTGACATTAGCAAACCTAATCCAGCAGGTTGCTGGTTATACAAGCCGACACCAAGGACCGAAGCATTTCGACGATCCTATTAGTATGCTGTCTAACCAATAGTCAAATAATAAGTGTGTATATGAAAGACTCACCGGCTAGACACACAGACGTTGGCGCGTTGGTAGTTGATGAGCGAGTTGGCGGAATTGAACTTTCCTGTCGGAATATCGATATCGCCTCTTATCAATTGGCTGCGTCGGCAAGAGGAAGCTAGCGGCATATCTAGGACAATCGAACTGAGGTAAGACAGCCATCGGCTTTGACAGCGGACGGGTTAGAGAATAATCTAACAACAGTAGACGTTCCAGTCCGTTGGGCTCCGAATTTGACTCGCGTAGCGTGCACGTATGGGCAAATTCGAAATTAATCAGACGCCCTGGAAGAATGAAAGTATTCGGCACCTTTGAATGAGGCAGGTTTACCGGATGGATGTCACCATGTTTGCATGCTAAAACGAGAGAGCCGCTACATGGTCCGATATCCATCACAAGACCTGTAAGGCTGGATATTGATGGCTCCGTTCATGGAACCCCCTGTACATCATGACTTGGACTCCCAGATAGCCTGCGGGAAGGTGCATAAAAAAAAGGGTCTCTTGGATAGGTAGCCAGGGTAAAGGGAGTGGTCCTTGGATACGCAGGAAGCTATATTTATCTTGGTGGCTTGCTTGTGTTGTTCTGGTAGGCTTCTACCAGACGGTGCTAGACAGCAGACCACAAGCAACTGAGCTGAGAGGCGTCGACCCGTCTAGACGCAGGACATAACCGTCACCGCTGGTGTCGGGATGATGCGTGTGAGGGCGTCCAGTAGATCGTATTGGAGAAGCCATATATGCATGGTGGCCCGAAGCAAGCTCACCGGCCCCTGCGTAGTTCAACAGTGGAGGTCCACGTGAGGCTTGCGATATCCAATAGCCGGGGCCGAGAGCCAACGTCTTGGTCAACGTCACCACCGAATTGGTAGCGACTCAGTACGGAGTATGTACTTCTTAGTCTGAGATGCCGGGTAGATGGGTATCAGAACCCTGGTACTTGGGGCGTTCACCAGTCTGGAATACAGGAGGTAGTCGCTTCTCTCTAGATTAACAAGAGGCTAAGAGAAGGCGATTCATTCAGTGGAAACAAGCACCAGCGCTTCACTGCTTCTGTGCCGTTTAAGCTTTAGCACTAGGTGCATGGGCAGCGGAAGGATAACCGGGGCAACACTGGTCGCCGAGGTCCTCACCATGTGTGTTATTCCCTGTCTTTGTAGCCATTTATAGCACAGCCTCGCACTGGCATCCCTGTCCCATGCATGGCATCGTGCGCCCTAGGCCCCATCTTCCCCGTCCTGACGCCCTTTTTGTACATAGCACCCTGGCAAATTGTTCCCTAGCCTGTTCGGCAAACACTGTCCGACGCTCTGTGAGCAATCGGCTGGTCTAGAACGACAAAGGCAGTTCTGGACATTGTCACTTTAACGTTCGAAGTGGCTACATTGGCAGCAAGCAACGTAGTTAACAGGAAACAGGGCCTTGCAAGGCTGGTGACATGCTGATATGATGCAGACTCCTGTCAAGTGCTAGACAGGCTGCCGGCTTTTAACCCGCAAAGGTTTAGTTGTTGTTGTGGGCCACGTTCGTCCAAAGGGGGTTTTTAGCTACCGGCTGTAACATCGGCGTACTGCACACACTGTACTGTAAGTCAGGTCAGGCTTTGATGCCGATCAGACTTGACCCATGGCCCTGGGTCGACAGAGATTGAAGGACTGGAATTAGATCAGATACTTCTCATGAAAACATCTCCAGATTTGGATCAGGCGCCTGCCTGCCGTCGCGTGGCATGTGGTCTCGGGTCCGTACCGCACCGCACCGCACCGCACCGCACCACTAGCTTCGCCCTGATATGAGGGCCTTAATGGTCGGGTCAGCACTGAGATCTTTTAATGATACGTTACTGTACCCGTAAGCCATCGAAGGACCCTTATAGCCAGCCATGTATGTCATTGCTGGGTGACCCTGTGTGATGCGATGTACTTCCACATCCTGGCATGGGTGCACTGGTGTAGCATCTTTTCTCTGTGAGACTGTGGGAAGCCATGTTCGCCCGCAGTTTCCCGCGGCGCGGGTTTGCCGGAGCCGCAACATAGATTCGCACTGCTAGCTTCAACAAGAGATCAGCGTTTGTCAACTTCATTCCCTCCGTCGATTGGTGCGCAAGTAAGTCTCCCCCATAGATGGCTTTGGGATCCTGAGAAATGTCGTTGTTCATGTACGCTACCAGCCAATCTGATACAAACCGTCGATATTGATGCCCAAGATAATCTCTCCTTTTACCGAGAGGACCGCTCTTTTTCGTCACCAAACTAAACTACGATCGGCAGTTGAGAGTTTGGCCATCCATTTGTAGGGGCATCATATCATCCGTGACAAGAATTTTGTGTTGAATCCTCCTTCTTTCTCATCAGCTGAAGAGGTCATACATACATACACAGGTAGTCCTGGAGACGGCCCATGTACTTGTCGCAGGGCTAACCTTAAGTGCATTATCCTTCGAGTTGACAGGTCGAGCTACAAGCCAACACCAAGAGGGGATATATCGATCCGCAACCCTACGCGAGACCTCATCAGTCTCAGGCCTGATTGACCGTCGAATTCGTGAATTGTAGGGATGCCATCAGCTCTGAAGCAGAAATTTTGCGCACCGAGAAACCGGGCTAGTGTGTATCACACCGGAGACTTCAAACTGTGACAACGGAATCGGTGGTTACATGCTCTAGAATGCGGTCAACCTAGGTCGCACGCACTTTGAAGTGCTGCTAGCCCAGCGGGCGTATCGGAATGAGAGTTAGGCCGATGATCAAATCTTCAGGGCGTGATAACTGGTGACTTGTCCTCAACATCGCAGTAACAGGAACATATGAAAATGAGGTGCCCATATCCGGCAAGGCCAATAATGCAAGAGTTGAGAGCTTAACAAGGCTCTTTGTGTGTTAGCTCTGATGTTGACGCGAAGGCTGGTCTTAGTAAGCGTTCCTCATCTCCCCTGTCGTCCATGCCTCATGCCTCATGCCTCATGCCTCATACCTCAGTAAGTTAAGACCGGAAGCGGTATCTTCTATTATTATCTTGCGGCACCAACCTCGTGGCTAGACCACAAATAAGGACTTGGGTCTGAGACGGATAGCTGGTGTCTCGCACAGGCGGTGGGGGCGGGTTTATGCGTTAGAGTTGTCGTGCCTGTAAACGGCTCACCCGCTGCGGTCAATATCTTCTTTGGCTCGTTGCAAGGGCCAATTCTCTCAATTTTTACCAGGGGAGTACCAAAGACGGGGTGAGGTGTAGGAACTTTTTGCCATGCGCACTCTTCGAGATACTGATCAAGGCTGAAGGCCCGAGACCGTCGCATTCTCGGCCGACATGCGGATCCATGCGGGGACCTTAGGCCTTGACACAACATATGTCCACTTCAGGCGAATTGTGAGAGTGTCGCGGTAGAGCGGCTCCGACAAGGTCGCGATGCTGAATCGAGCGAGTCGAGTCGGGGACTCCCCGCAAGAAGGGAAGCCTTGTCGCGGGCCGAGATAGTCGGTTTTCGGAGTGATTACATAATATCCTTCTCTGATTAACCAATATCCAAATTTATGGCTAAATCTGACCCTTATAGCTAACTCCGGAGGTTATATAGTAATTTATATATAGCTAATAAAATAAATTACTTTATAAATATATATACTAAATTATTTCCCTTCTTCTTCCTCTTTCTTATCCGGCGGGTTATATATATTTGTGATAATAATATATATATCTCTTTTATTATTATTACCTCTTATAGCTACTATAGCTTCTTCTAGGTCTTTAATCTAAGATATTATATTCTAGAAGAGTAAGAAATAAGAATTATCCCCTCTAATAAGTATTAAATAATTCGGAATAAATAATCTAGATATATTTATATTAGTAGTTTAGAGGTTAATTATCTTAGCTGCCTCTTTAATAACTTTAGTATCTTTAATAGCCTTAATACCTACTTTAGGGGCTTTAGTAGCTCTTTTAGTAGCTTTTTTAGTAGCTTTTTTAGTAGCCTCTTTAATA
>JABCKB010001254.1:0-10806 GCA_013184455.1 Fusarium continuum
TTTTTTTTTTTTTTTATTTTTTTTTTTTTTTTTTTTTTTTTTTTTTTTTTTTTTTTTTTTTGTCTTTCCCCTTGCGCCCCAACGTACAGTGACTTGAGTCCCAAGCAGCCCAAAGGCCGTCGTGGCGCCTCTTCTAGAATCATGTTTGGAATAGAAGTCCCCAGCAGCAAGCCTCATCCTGGCTCAAAGCCGCTCCTTTAGTATTCCCCACAGGCCTCCTGGGCGGCTTGTGTCCACTCTGCCATCCCTTGAAGTTGATGACCCCTGGTCCATATCAAACGCCCTCCATCTGGTTCATCTCGCTCGCCCTGCGCTCGTCAATTCCGAGCAGACTCACGGGAGAGTCCTCTCCTTGCCCTCTTTGCTCTTTGCTCTTTGCTCCAAGTCATCGTCTCTTGACTTGGTTCGACGGGCAGAGCGCCACATACATGACTCCCGATCCCAAGCAAACAATTGCCACATTTGGATAATTCCCCCAAGGCCCCAGGGCCGGCAACTTGAGTTGACTTCCGGCCAGTGGTAACAGAGGCTCACGGCCCCTGCCGATCCTAGCACCGTAAACACAGGTACAGGGGTGTCTGGAAAGCTAGGAAGGTTATCAGGGGTGTTGTGCGCTGACCGCCAGGTTAATAATGACCAGACTGAAGTATCGGTGCGTAGAAGCCACGCGAGCTTCCAAATTTCACCGGGGGTGGTTTCCCAGAAATTTGATTTAAGACAAAATGGTCCCCTTCATTATTTCTTTGTGATCAAGCTCCCTCGGTTTTTGAGAATATTCGTTGTGTGCGCGCCCTGGATTCCTGTCGCTCTGCTTTACTTTGCTGCCTTTGCACACCTGCATCAACCACTCTCTCGCCTCATTAACATCTTGTCTGGTCTGGATTTCTGGGACCACGAACCTATTGAGCCGCTTCAACGACAAACTGCCATCAACATGCCTCGCGGACCTTATGACACTACTGGCGTGATAAAGCCCAACGCGCCCAAGCCGCCAAAGTCTGGAAAATGTCCTCAGCTCGTTTGCCGACAATAAGACGATGCAAGCTCTGCCATGATACCCTCTGTTATGAGCCAGCGTGACTCATGTCAGTTCTCTTACACCCAAAAATTATTGATCTCATGATTGCTAACCCTGCTCAGAGTCACTGTAAAAAACCAAGCCAACATGCTTGAACGAACTGCGCACTGCTTTAGCGATGATGATATCGACCGCCGATCGAAATAAAAGGAATTCATGGGATGACGGAGTTGTGGGGTTATGCTTTCTGGTTTTGGACGGTTCGGAAAAGTACTAGACGGAATACTCAGGTCTCGGAATCACGATCTATGGTATATCAGAAGAGGAGGAAATGGAAACATGGCTATAGATTTGAACGTACATATGAGTGCGTCTGGTCGCAGGACCAACTTAATACTGATACATACTGGAATATGACTTGCAAGACCGATTTTGTTGAGACCCTTCGGCTGATGATGCAGACCAACGGCTCTCGGTGACCCAGTTCAATAGCGCAGCCATTTAATGAACTATTGAATCGGACGGTAGAAACATTGCTGCATAAGTTGCAGCCCTACGGTAGCCGTCGTGATCTCGAACCAGTTCGCTGGGTTGGTGGAGATGAATGTGGGATCCGGTGGAACCTAGGCAGCCTAAGATTGTGTTAAAGGAGGCTAACTGCAGGTTACTAAAGGCCTCCCAGATGAAGCAACTCAGAATCACACATCTTACCATCCTAGAGCTCATTGTGCAACAATCTTTCTCGCTCGAGAGGCAATTCGCACCAGCACGATCAGCAGGGGCTCCGTTGGTGCTTCCGGTTTCGTACAGTAGCTGACGCATAAGCCATCAGAGGGATGAGTGGAACGACAATGACGCTGGCAATAGTATTGATCGACGATGGAATGAGGAAGACGAGGGGTATACGAGGAGAAGAAGATTGAGGGTCGACGATCGAGTAATCTGAAACCCGTTTATCCGCCACGCCGGTTGAATGTGGACGAAGGAATGAGCAACGCTTCCCCTCTTCCGCCGGAATAATAGTTGTTGTTTGCCTCGATGGAAACTAAAAAAAGGCTCGTGAAACCACCTAAAGATGGAAAGTGCCGTTGATTTTTGGTAAGGGTTGCAACTATTCGACTAGTTGAAAGGTCCGTCCCGCGGTTGTGGCTACTGACGTTGAGGTTGATATCCATGTGATTGATTAGCGGGTGATGTCTGAAGGTGCAGTATCGACGATGCGGAAGCAGCCGAGGGAAGGGCCTGTCTAAGAACCTACAGCAAAGACGTCACAGACAAGGCAACTTTACAATGGAGGGGCGCATCTCTTATCTCTTTCAGAAAGCATTAACCCAGCTTGTACAGTCTAGGTAGGTGCTTCATATCTGGAACTACCTAATAATAGCTGGAGGCAATTACCCCGGATTTCTGTGTGGGGGTGGAGTAAACGCGGGATGTCTACTTCAACCCCATTCAAAACCATCTCTCGATGCGTCTCTACCCTCCACTGCTGCCGTCTTTGGCTGGTGCATTAGATCGGATGCAACATCCACATTTGGTACGTAACAAGGCCAATACTGTATGAGATGGTTTTGATCTAGATAATCTGGTCGTGTGTCTTATCGCGGTCCACGGCGGTTGAAGCATCCACCAACTGAATAACGACTGTTGGTCGAGGCTTGAGCTTCGACTTACGCCATGAGATGCATGGTCATGCACCAGACTCAACAGTCTCACTTTATTTTCTGGCACATTCACATGTTTGTTATCTCCAACGAGTGAACATCACGGTATTCTCATGCTCGAGTACCGAATGCGCCGAGCGGTGTGACATGTGAGGGACAATGACCGGGCCGGCTTACAATCACCACTCCAGTTGATAATACATATTCAATTGAAAGATGAGGCTATATCTCGCCGTTGCTGTTATCACTAGATTAGTTGCGCGGTGGTTTTCGGTGATTTAAAAGTGGACAATGGTTGTTTCCGCAGCACTTTGACTTGTTGCGGTATGTGCCAACCATAAATGGCTTCAGTGTGGCCTGACACAACCGGCATTCTCGTACCAGCTAGATATCTACGCAAGGATTAGATTTGCCAGGTCATCCAAAACGGCCGACAACTTGATTGTTTAGCATTGTGTTTCTTTTTAAGGCAGAGTGTCTCCGAGACATTAACGAAACAGATCACCGAGCAAAAATGATGAGGCGCGGCTCTAGGGTGGGCACCCACAGGTATTATGGCGGTAATTGAGGGCATTCAGGCGGCTATGAGGGGGCATGTGAGCGGTTTGATATCAGACATGCACATTCGTGGCGTCTGCGTTTGTGTTTGAAAGCGAATAATATTCGTCATGAGGATGGAGATGCATTCTCTACATTCGAACCGCTACTTCGTTTCTAGTGATATCCGAGGTTCTAATTCCTAGAGCTGCTGCACGAGATTGTCTATCGCACTGACATCTGCCGTGAAAATGCTCCATATCTACTCCGTAGCCCGTGAGCATTTGTCTGCAATACACTTCAAACATCCGTGGTTGTTGTACTCTGCATGTCTTTGATCATCCCATCTCCCACTTTTTTTTTGGTCAATAGCATCTGAGTTAGCTCGGATGCAACCGATCAAGACACCCTTTCCATTTTACCCATCCATCACCGCTTACTGTACCAATAAGGAAGGGCCCATGCAACCACCAAACCAACCTCCAAGTTCCAACCTCGCTCTAATCCATGCCTTTTTCTCTCTTCACAACCACCAACCCCTCGTTCTCTCGAGAACCCTCGTTGGAAAAAATTGACCAGCTCATCCATCAGTTGAACCCCTGAGTGACCAACCTCGAGCTAAATTCGTTCCTGATTCTCCCACTCTGACGCCGTAGCGATCCAATGGTGGCTTCCGTTAAAGACAAGCGTTGACGATGCTTGCAAGCTCCCCGGCTTCCGGGTGCGCCACCTATTGGCCCGTTCACGCGACCATGACTGCTGGGACGAGGCGCGACTTTAATCAACCAACGACATGTACAGCACTTGCGGTGACAGCTGGCGCCGCCCCTGTCTTAGAGTCCCGAATTGTCGTTCACCGCCATGAGTACGTCTCCACGCGGCCCGCTCGCGCACCCGGCACGAAAGTCCCCCGTCTCCTCCTCCCAGCCCATTCCATCCGCTAGACTGCGACTGATTGAGAGTCCATGCGGTGAAGGCTTGTCCATGCTTGAAATACAAATGCTGGTCCTCTCCCAGAAGATGCTCCTCAAAGGCTTCTGCTCTGCAGCCTGGAGAGCCCATGGCCCATCCAGTATAATAAACTACTCTTAATTCTTTCCTCCTTCAATGACAATACCGTCCTATTAGGGCGAGTCGCTCATGAATGGCTTCTAATAGCATCATGGCGGTCCAAGAGACCATCGCTGCCCTCACCTGGCAGCAGACCGGATGCCTGCTTGCGGGTATCTGGCTCATCTATGTCGTCCAGCTGGTGATTCGAAGACTATGGCTCAGCCCTCTGGCCCATATTCCCGGTCCCAAGCTAGCGGCATTGACTCAATACTATGAATTCTATTATGATTTTGTCCTAGGGGGACAATACACCTACAAGATCATCGACATGCACGAACGTTACGGCCCTATTGTTCGCATCAACCCCTGGGAGGTCCATGTTGGAGACCCCGATTTCTTCTCGGAGCTCTACACTGGACCTAGCCGACGTCGGGATAAGTGGACTTTCTATACCCAACAAGTAAGCACACCGCATACCCTGGCATGAAGACCATCACTAACATCAATCCAGTCCGGTGCTCCTCGTACGCGAGTTCCTCACCCAACCGCCCTCGCAGGGCCCAAAACTGCGACAGAAGGCTCTCTTGCTGCCATTGACCACAGCCTTCACAAGAAGTTGCGTCGAAGTGCGCTGAACCCTTTCTACTCAACTCAGACTGTGCGCGAATTGCAGCCGGTGATCGAGGAGAGAGTGGAAGCTCTTCTGGAAGCGTTCCTGAACTACGCCGAGGTGTCCAACGGACAACCACTTGATGTCATGTATCCTTATTCAGCCTTTACCAATGGTGGGTTTCGCTTGTCTCTGTACTACTTTACAACACTAACGGTGTACCCAGACGTCATCAACGAATATGCTTTCGCTCGAAGTGACCACCTTGTCGAGAAGCCTGATTTTGGTGCTGAAGTTACCAACGATCTTCTCCTCGGCACTCACATGGGACCGTGCGTGCAGCAGCTCGATTGGGTTCTGACGCTTGTCAATGCTCTGCCCGAGTCTATCTCAAACAGATGCATGCCAGGATGGGGCGGTTTCTTGAAGATGAAGAACGACATCCTCGAGCAGATCCACAGTATCGACCCCCCTCAAAGTACAGGCAAGTGGATGATGGATGGAGGCCACCCTACAATGCTCTCCACCAAATCTCGCTCCGTACGTGAGAAGAGTGTATCACGTCAAGCACAGGAGAGCCAAATCACTGTCCAAGGCGGCACCCTTACCACATCGTGGGCCATGTCCCTTGCGACGTTCCATCTTCTGAATCGTCCCGAGACCCTACGCAAGCTACGCGACGAACTCTTTGCTGCTATCCCCGATGCTTACGAGACCATCCCGCTCTCGAGACTGGAGAAGCTTCCTTACCTTCGAGGAGTTGTCAAGGAAGCCCTACGACTTGGTATTGGAACTAGCAGCCGACTGGCTCGAGTTGCCCCAGACGAGGCTCTCGTCTATCATGACCGTGAGAACGATGAGGAATGGAATCTACCGCCAGGCTCCATCGTTGGCATGAGTCCTTACAAGACCGTTATGGACGAGAGTATCTTCTATGATGCTCGGGGCTTCCATCCCGAACGTTGGGTGGAAGATGGGGAGCGACTTGATAAGTATCTCGACATCTTCTGCTCTGGCTCACGCATCTGCTTGGGCATGGCCCTGGCCCATGCTGAGCTTTACCTTACACTAGCCAAACTATTCCGCAGATGGGGAAGCGGTGGCGTTGTGTATGGCAGCGATGATGGCGATCAACGGTTTGGAGACGTTGGCTACCTCAGCATTTTCGAAACAAGAGTCCGAGATTGCGAAATTGACGCCGATTACTTCATGCCTATCCCATACAAAGGATCTGAGGGCTTCCGCTTCGTATTCGAAGCCTATTAAGGGAGTTGAACACTTCACTGTTATTGTTACAAGGTGCCGGTATCTCTGCTTTGCTCTGCTTTTCTGCCTCTTTGGCTCTTACCCTTGCTCTGCTTTGCGATACCCTAGTGCCTTTTTTGTCTTTTCCCTTTACGAGCTTTGCCATGGAAACGAAACTGTATGATGGACAGGAACTATGAGATCATGTCATGAGCAAGTTATGATTTTCATGTTGATGTTTAAAAGATGCGGCACATACTTGCCTTTTGCTATGTCTTGTGTTTTTGTTTTGCATCTTTGCTTACTGGAGGTCCTCTTTGGATCTTGGTTGTTATTACCGTGTTTCGGGAGAAGAGGATTTTGTTTCTTGGAGGATTCCGCGGCATCCATATTGAGCATGGAAGAACTACAAGGGACCCTTTTCATGTGAACACCAAATCTCCCATTGCCGACTAAGGCGCACGGACAAAATGTTGATCTTCTTTGTCATGGTAAAACGATGGATGTGTGGATGAGTTATACGGAATACCGATACCGAAAGGATCATGAGACATAGTACAGTACCTTGGTATTTTCTTGCGTTGAAGGCCAGGGAGCTGGTTGGGTTGGAGAATCGGAGAAGCACAAATCATATGAAGTTCCCCTTTATGAAAAACAGCAGATTCATACAAAACCACAACCAAAAAATACAGATACCCATTCCAACAGAATTTACTTTTGTCCTTGTCGTCTGAATGTGACTCTGCAATATACAACCCTTGCTTCTAATATCGATTCAGCACTGAAACACCACGGTACTTCCCTTAATACCCCCAGGATTAGCAATCATCGAAAAGTCCGTGGTGGAGCGCTCCCGTCAAGAGGTTGCAGCCGCCCCCTAACTAACAGGGGGCAACGCACGCCTGAGACCCTTGACATTCAATGGTGACGCAAGCCTATTTTCCTATCCAACCAAAGCAAGCAGCCACCAAAACCACCACGTTTTCCATTCCGAGATCTGGTGCTGTGAGGTCAGACGAGCAAGTGTCCACTGTCTCCTGAGGCGCCTTCTTCGGTTGTTTACCAATTCGTTCCTTATTTATGTGTCTCGTGAATATAATTGTACAATTGTCCTTTTGACATCTTCATCGTACTTCATTCCATACTTGTTTGCCGCTTCCAACATCCGTCTATACAGTCCCCATGGCTGCGTTCGATCCCGCCGCGAGGAAGCAAGTCCTCCGGGTCATTGCTGTCTCGCTGCTCCTTGATTTGGTATGTCGCAAGCCACCATTGTTCGCACATTGTTACATGCTTCACCTTCTAACCAGTCCCACATAGATCTCCTTCACCTTCATCCTCCCCTTGTTCCCAAAGCTCCTTGAGTTCTATCACGATCGCGAAGGCCAAGTCAACCATGACGGACCACAAACCCTCCTCCAGAACGTCCTGTCTGGTCTTCACCGATACAAGGCTTCCTTTTCCCGACCGATCGAGTCACGACATGACATAGTGCTGCTAGGTGGAGCCCTTGGTTCTCTGTTCTCGTGCGTTCACCATCCGTCAAACCAATACACCTCAGGCGCAATGTATTAACCACCTTATCCTATAAATAGACTTCTCCAGGCCATTGCCTCCCCCCTAATCGGCGCCCTCTCCGATCGATATGGTCGTCGCAAGGCTCTCTTGGCCTCCATGTGCGGCAACATCCTTTCAGTGCTGCTGTGGGTTGCTGCTGTTGATTTCCGAACCTTCATCGCCAGCCGTGTCGTGGGCGGATTGTCAGAGGGAAATGTCCAACTTGCGACCGCGATGGCGAGCGATATCTCGGACGAGTCAACCCGCGGCGCGACCATGGCTCTCATCGGCGCGTGCTTCTCTATCGCCTTTACCTTCGGACCTGGACTTGGCGCGTGGCTCAGCACCTTCTCGACTTTCACTGCGAACCCCTTTGCGGCGGCCGCAGGCTTCAGTCTGGCGCTGATTGTCGTGGAGACGGTGTATCTATTCTTAAGCCTTCCCGAGACGTTGCCTTCGCTGCGTGGTGCTCAGCTCAAGGATGATGGGAAGAAGAAGATTGCGCCCAGGAACATCGAGAGGACTAACTCTCACTTCCTCCTCAACGCCGTTCACTTTGTCTTCCTGCTGTTCTTCTCTGGTATGGAGAGCTCCTTGTCTTTCATGACGTATGAGCTCTTCTCGTTTACTTCTGGAAAGAATGGACGACTGTTGGGCTACGTTGGTCTGGTTGCATCTATTCTTCAGGGTGGTGTAACACGACGTCTTCCTCCCCTGACTTCCGTTCGAGTCGGCACGCTTGCGTGTCTTGCGTCCTTTATCCTTTTGGGTCAGGTTACCACAATTGGCGGCCTGTACCTCGCAGCGACATGCTTGGCAATCACATCTGCCACTGTCGTCACGGGCTTGAACGCACTGAGCAGCTTTGAGGCTCATGAAGATGAGCGTGGCAACAAGCTTGGTATGCTACGAAGCTGGGGTCAACTTGGTCGAGGTCTAGGCCCGATCCTGTTCACGAGTGTGTACTGGTGGGCTGGTCGAGAGGTGGCGTACGGCGTGGGCGCAACAGGAATTGCAGTCGTGGCTGCTGCGGTGTTTGGAGGACTGAAGACGCCCAAGGGGATGCCCGTCAAGGGTAAGAAGGTGGAGAGCAAGACTCAGTGAAGGCTGTGCATAGATAGTGCTCGAAGTGATGTAGGAGATGTGTATATTACAGGGGTTGAGGTTGAGCTGGACTTGACCAGATGTGGTACAAACGTTTAGAGACAGACAATTGAGCAATATCCAGTACGTTCATTGGCATGCCTCCACGACCAGTGTCGCTTTTGCTTTTGCGCCATAATTCTCACTACGATTGGCTCGCTATTAAGCAATATAGACAACTTGATGTCGCAGCTACTGCCTACCTGCTGGGAAGATAATGAAAAATGTTAATCAGGGTGGTTCGAACCTCTTCTCTCGTCAAGCAAGCAGTAGCAAAGGTCGTCTGCGTATGTCGGAATAAAAAAACAAAATCCTAAAAATGCAAAAAAGACCACCCGCACCCGGATTTGCACCAGGATCCTTGGCTATCACCTATACTGATATAGGAGTCCAACGAGTTGCTATTACTCTATACGGGCTTTCGTTTGCTTTAACCGTTGGACCACAAGGCGAGGTTGCTTGCTTGCTAATTGTTGGGAGAGACTTACTGTCACGGTCTATATCCTCTTAGATGGCGGGCGGGTGATGGCCAGCTGATGACGGTTGTCGGGATGCTGCAGAGTCGCGGACGGGAGAGTGCAGGGCGATGCGTTTTGGTTGGAAAATACAGTATGGATTTCGAGAGCATTGGTACTTGTAGGGTCGATGATTTCATAGTTGGTACTGCAATTTTGGTTATTTACGTTCGGTTGAGAATTGGCTACTTGTTGATTGTCGTCGTGTCTCGTTTCGTTTCGAAGGTCAATGAGGTCTCGATCGAACGCTCTAACTGTTGGCACATCGTAGGGTTGAACAACTGTCGCTAAAACGTTTAATATCAATTGGAACACTACTTGTCTCGGTTTTCGATCGATTCGGCAGTAATTGAAGGGACCAGTGTAAATGCGACGAGCCTAGTGCCCTGGAATTGGACTTTCAGGTGCTACACAGTCCGGGAGAAACGTGACTTTATATGGATTTTGGCGTGGCTCCGCTGGGCCGCTAGGAAAGGTCAAGCTGGGCTAGGACGTGATAACGACCCTCGATTTCACAATTGGTCATAAACATGAACAGATTTGCATAACACTCCTCTCTTAGACTGGTTTGGCTGAGAGTAAAGCTTGGCTTGTGCAAGGTTAGGTTTCAAGGTTCTAGCTGGCGTAAGTTGAAGTCTGCTTTTGCTACCCTGAACTTGAGGTCTAAAGATCAAAGTAGTTCAAGAACAGCTCAAAGGTAAATAAAGAATGAGCCTTCTCGTCTATGAATCATGAGATGCTCACATATGTTGCCTCCTCCACCTGAATCTCGCAATATCATTCGCAAAGTGAAAAGGAATTTCGAAGCGAATCAACGGCCTTGCGGCGGAGCCGATGCATGCGTCAAGGCCATGTCCACTGTGGACAAACCTCTCGGACAGAGATGTTCTCCATAACGGGTAATGTGATAACAAAGAAACATCAGAATGGAGACTAGTAAAGAGAAGCGTACTGTAGCCGCCGTGAATGGCCCAAATCGAAAGCCAAGAGATTGATGATATGCGATGTAACAGCTCATCAAGGGAGCATAGCCTACCATCACCTATACGGAGAAATCTAACATGGTACTTGCCGCCATGGTGGCGCTTTGACGACAGCTTCAACTGGGTCCTACGGATAAAGCGCAGCGATTCTCACACTCTGTTTGACAATCTGGCAGCTCCCCAGTGGCTCCAGATACCAAAATGACCAGTTTACTGAATCCACTATAGGAAGAAAATACTGATGTGGCACTTGAAGCTGCATGAAATCGCAAAATCCTCATCTGGGCCTCCACTGAGAGCGCGACCATCGGACAACAGATCAAGGTGAGCTGCATCCAGGCTAGCCAGGACGCTTCGTGTGGGCTCCACAGTGGCTGGACATGAGTTTTTTTTGCCCCTCCTTGTGTTTTTTTATCTTCCTGGCGCGCGGTTTGTCTTTAGTTAGAGGCTATGATCCTAGCATCAGGGGTTCATAAGAAAT
>JABCKB010001259.1:0-10358 GCA_013184455.1 Fusarium continuum
ATTATTCCTAAATTATATTAGTATACCTAAAACCTAAAAATGCCTTATAGCTTAACCATAAGATCAATAAACAAGCACAATTCGGTTCAACAGTTTTTTAAATAAAGAAAACCCCTCAGACCGTCATTTCTTCATGTCCCCCTGAGGATATCGAGCAGATGCCTCAACGGGTTTAGGTTATGGGACCTCCCAACCCCACCCTGCCGACGGCGTGCATTGCACCGACGCATTGTCCCGCTACGACCCGCTAGAAACCCTGGTGTGTCACACCGTCATACCTTCCACTCTCACAGGCTGCTTTGCTTCTCTTGCCTTGGGCACGCTCTCTAGTGCGGCCTCCCCTTCTAGTTTCTGCCATTCTCTTGATAATAAACCCGAATCGATCGAAAACCCTACAAGCTAGATATCGTCTGACCTAGACAAGTTACTCTGCTAAAACATAGTTCTTCCATCAACCAAGCCAGATCTCAGGAAGAATCGCCATGGCCGGTGAGTATCTCGTAGCTTGCCCTGCCCCTCCGCAACGCTATTACGGGCCATTTTCTGGACAGCAACTGCAGCAATTGGGAAGCTTGCTGACCGAGGAAATCCCACAGGCGGTCCTATATTCGAAGAAAGCGAATCAACTGCGCTCAATGTGCGAGCACGAGAGTCAGATGAGGAGGTAGACGAGACTAGAGATTCTGGTGTAACCGGACATGGCGCCTCGCACAAAGAAACTGCATTTGATGCTAGCTCACCCGACGGTCACGATGCTGAGGAGCTCGAAGACGGAATGCTTCTCCGCGACCTGCCCAAGCGAACGACCTTTTATGACCCTGTCGCTGAGCGTCAAATGAGCCAGACGGACGCAAAATACTTCTACCACCGAAACAAGGCCGATGCGCGAAGCGGTGGTGGGGCTGGCATCCAATCTATACCTCAAAGCCCTTTTCTCACTTCTGGTTCTCGCCCTGCGACTGAGTATGGCGCCGATTCTCTGGTGCTAGA
This sequence comes from Fusarium continuum, assembly GCA_013184455.1. Lineage (NCBI taxonomy): Eukaryota > Fungi > Ascomycota > Sordariomycetes > Hypocreales > Nectriaceae > Fusarium > Fusarium continuum. Next base: position 991 of record JABCKB010001259.1, read on the forward strand.
CTCGAGTGGCCGTCGGGTCGATTCACTCCCATCAGGATTGGAAATGCCACATCCTGCTTTCGACTCTTCAAGTTACACTCAATCACCAACCAAGATCGAGGCGCAACCTGCAGCATTCCCACAGAGCTACCCTGCTGCTCCTCATGCTGGTCAGGTTGCCCAGGACCCACGGCTCCCTGACGGTTCTAGTAATGGGCTACCGTCTGGTGGCCTCTTTGACACTGAGCCTCAAATTACATCTGAACTGAGCGCCATCTCGAAAAACATTCAGAGAATTTTGGATCTTAGGCGCAAATATATTGTGCTCTCCCACCAAGGTGCCGACGATAACCCAAGAGATGACCCAGATTGGGAGATTTATCCCCCTCCACCTGAGCCGGCATGGCAGCAATCCTCGAGACAAGGAGCAAGTGCTGTAGAGCACGTTCCCGGCCAAGAGAATATTGGAGCGAATGGCACCAAGGATAGGGCTGGTCCTTTGCCTGGAGAGCTACCTCAGGATAATCACGAGGGCAAGCGACCGACAAGAAAGAGAAAGCCTGGTCAGGACATCGGAGAGGATTTCGACATGGCCGACCTATTACCATTGCCGGGCGATGACGGGCGTTCATACAGGCTGGACGATAATGGAGTCTATCAAGTATTTGAAAGTGGTGATTATCAAGCACCTGCTACCAACGTCCCTACCATAAGGGAGTTCTACATGGACCTGGACGATATTCTGGACGTTTCGTCTGACGGGCCTAGCAAGAGCTTCGCGTTTCGACGACTTCAGTATCTTGAGGGAAAGTTCAACCTGTACGTACTCTTGAATGAGTATCAAGAGACGGCTGATAGCAAAAAGGTTCCTCATCGAGACTTTTACAATGTTCGAAAGGTCGATACTCACGTTCATCATTCTGCATGCATGAACCAGAAACATCTTCTTCGCTTCATCAAAAGTAAGATGAAGAAGTTCCCTAACGAAGTGGTGCTCTTTCGTGATGGAAGGCATCTCACTCTGGCCGAGGTCTTCGCTAGTATTAATCTGACTGCCTATGACCTGAGCATCGACACCCTGGATATGCATGTAAGAACTACACCTCATCCTGGGAATCAAATTTGAAGAAATGTGCCACTGACTATTATAGGCTCATACTGACTCATTCCATCGATTTGACAAGTTCAACCTCAAATATAACCCAGTTGGAGAGTCCCGTCTCCGAACTATCTTCCTCAAGACGGACAACTTCATACATGGCCGTTACCTTGCAGAAATCACCAAAGAAGTTATTTCTGATCTTGAATCGAGCAAGTATCAAATGGTTGAATGGCGCATCTCCATTTATGGAAAGTCTATAGACGAGTGGGACAAACTCGCCGCCTGGGTGGTTGATAACAAGCTCTTCTCGCACAACGTTCGCTGGCTTATCCAAATCCCCCGCCTTTACGACGTCTACAAAGCTAGTGGCTTGATGGAGACGTTCGAACAGGTGGTCAAGAATGTTTTCCAGCCACTTTTTGAAGTCACCAAGGACCCATCAAGCCACCCAAAGCTTCATGTTTTTCTTCAAAGAGTGATCGGCTTCGACAGTGTTGACGATGAAAGTAAAGTTGAGCGTCGACTTTTCAAGAAATTTCCCGTGCCAAAGGTCTGGGATACTAAGCAGAACCCACCATATAGTTATTGGATCTACTACCTCTACTCCAACCTGGTTTCATTGAACTACTGGCGGAAGAAGCGTGGGTTCAATACTCTTGTCTTGCGTCCTCATTGTGGAGAAGCCGGCGATAGCGAGCACTTAGCTGTTGCCGCTCTGTGCTGTCACAGCATCAGCCACGGACTGCTTCTCCGCAAGGTGCCCCTTCTTCAATACGTGTTTTACTTGGATCAGATCGGTATTGCCATGTCGCCATTGAGCAATAATGCTCTGTTCTTGGCCTATGAACGAAATCCCTTCCATCAGTATTTCAAGAGAGGTCTCAATGTTTCACTATCTACAGACGATCCGTTGCAATTTGCGTTCACCAAGGAACCACTTATCGAGGAATATGCGGTTGCAGCACAGATCTACAAACTTAATTCTGTCGATATGTGTGAGCTGGCCAAGAATTCCGTCAAACAGAGTGGCTACGAGTTGTCTATTAAAGAACATTGGCTAGGACGTGGTTGCAATAAGCCAGGAAAGGAAGGAAACGCAATGGTCAAGACAAATGTCCCTGATCGAAGAGAAGAGTTTCGTTACTTCACGTTGATGCAGGAGAGAGATGTGTAAGTGGGCATTTCAGATTTTCCCCCTTTTGTGCTCTTGGTATGTGACCGCATCTGATGCTAATGCGATTGTTCTTAGGTTGTCGAAATATGTCGCCTACAATGCTGCTAACGAGCTTTCGGCACAAGCTGCCGGTAACGAAAGTAAACTGTCAGAGTCCGTTGCGTCCATTTCTGGCCAATTCGCCGGCATGAGTACAGCGACGGGCAACGAGACTGCCAACATTGAGGCGTCTCCTCCAACAGGTCATCATATCACGAAGGTCGCGACCCAGGTTGGACCGTTAGCTGGACGAGATCAGGCATGGCCTAGTGATGTCATGGCAGATCATCATCTTTCAGGAAGCGACCCAAGAATGTTTCCAGGCATCTTTACTCGAGGACACCGTACAGGTAGCCTGCGAAACCTCGCCCAAGCCAATGATGAACGGGACATCGCAGACGACATTTTCGGTCCCGAGACATGATTCAATTTAGTATGGCTGTGTATAAGATGCGTAATGACTGTACGGTCTCGCGAATAGATCGGGTATAGGTGTGAGAATGATGGACTACTTGGATAATCTGATAGGCTTGTATAGGCAGTGATACCTGGTGATCTAATAACGGCAGGCGTAGGCGAAACTGGAGGACAATTCGTGCACGGTGACTGCTCTTCGATATGACACTTGTGGGAGCAGGTAATAAGCATGCACGTACGATAAAACAACGGTATACACATTACATTTTGAGGTATCTGCGTGGCTTTCGTTCTTACCACATGATTCACTAACTTTCGGGTCTCTGACTATGTGATGTGACCTAGAGGATGACAAAGTTCCTGTGTTGACTTTGATACATAGGGTATGATGTACTAATTAATTTTGGCACCCGCTTCCGAGAAAGCTGACCATGTTCAGGTCGTTGATTACGGGGAATAACTGGTGGAGTTAAAGTCCAACCTGCTCGTCGTTACCTGAGGAATCGTTAGGATAAAGGGGTGACGCACAATCCGCACCCGTATGGTTACCTTTTGGTGGGCTATCGCGCGCTCAGCAGTCGAAACAAACACGTAGTGGAGCAACATATGCACAAGCCTTTAACCACATTTAGAAGTCAATCTGCCAGCCCAGGAGATTCAGGTTATTGGCCTTAGTAGGGGGGAAGGTACCGTACGTCGGATCGGTCCTACCTTCCTTACCTAGCCGTCGCTTGCACCTCAGACAAACGACGCACTGCGTCACTTCGCATCGCATCGCAGCGTTTCGCTTCTAACAAGCCCATCCCGATCATTCTCTATCTTTTCTCTATAGCATTCTAAGGGGTTGCCTTCTCGAGGCAAATACGCCCGCGGTGCAGCCGATCGAGCCGACTCACAACCCTTCGAAATGGGGTTTCTGGGACTGTACCGTGCTCTCTACGACTACGTGCCTCAGGCCGAGGGCGAGCTCGCCATCAACGATGGGGATCTGCTCTTTATTCTTGATAAGAACGGCGACGACGGCTGGTGGAAGGCAAAGAAGAAGGCTGGAGCTGACGACGAAGAAGAGCCAACCGGCCTCGTGCCTGGTAATTATGTCGAGGAGGTAAGCTTGCCTTGAACAACCCGTGGAGCAATCTCCATACTGGTGCTAAACTATCCCTTTTCACATTTACAGGCACAACCTGTAGATCATGCTCGAGCTCTTTTCGATTACACGCGCCAGACCGACGAGGAGCTGTCATTTCACGAGGATGCTACTCTTGCCGTCTACGATACGTCGGACCCTGACTGGATCCTGACTGGTCTTGATGGCGACTATGGCTTTGTCCCCTCCAACTACATCGAAATGGGGGCACCCGCTGAGTCTGCTCAACCACCGTTGCCATCTCCGCCGGCGCTCCCTTCGAGACCACAGGCTGCCCCAATCCCTGAACCTGAGCCAGAGGCGGCATCTCCGGACCTACCGAGCGATACCACGTCTCCTCCCTCAAATCCTGCTGCTGCCATCGCAGATGTTATGCACGGTCGCTCAGTTTCTCAGCAATCTGCAGCCCCGCGCCAGCCCCCTCGTGCATCCGTGACGTTCAGCGAACCCCCAGAAGTCGAAGATGAGCCTGTGCGATCACCTACCCTGCCAGCCCGACCACGAGTGCCAGCTCCGCCATCGCCAACCTACGATGAACCCCCCTCTCCTATACATGCTCGCAGCTTTCAAGATCATAGGGATCCAGATCGGCGCCAAGATGTTGAGCGTACCCCTGGTGGCTTTCATATGTACAATATCAACGAGATGATCTCTGTCATGGGCAAGAAAAAGAAGATGCCTACAACGCTAGGAATTAATCTTATGACAGGTATCATACTGGTTGCTCCAGAGCATGCTTCCGACGGACCTTCGCAAGAATGGACCGCCGACAGGATGACGCATTATTCGCGAGAGGGAAAGCATGTTTTTATGGAGCTTGTGCGCCCAAGCAAGAGTGTTGACTTCCACGCCGGAGCGAAGGATACTGCCGAGGAGATCGTTAGCATGCTGGGCGAACTGGCTGGTGCTGTACGTGCCGAAGGACTCCGTGAGGTGATCATGGCTGGGACAAAAGGCAGCAGTGGTGGCCAACAGAAGGGACAGGTTCTGTACGACTTTATGGCTCAGGGCGACGACGAGGTAACTGTCGCCGTTGGAGACGACGTAATCGTTCTCGACGACACCAAGAGTGAAGAGTGGTGGCAAGTTCGCCGACTTAAGAATGGTAAAGAAGGAGTAGTCCCCAGTAGCTATATTGAGATTACCGGCTCTATCCCGTCGCCCTCTTCTGGCGGCATCAACTCGGCCAAATCGCTTGTCGAACAGAACCGACTCGAGGAAATCCGATTGACCAAGGAAGCCATCAAGGCTAGCAAAGAACCTCAGCAGGTAGGACCGGGAATGCCTCTTCCTGAACGAGGCAGTAGCCTCATGGCACGAGAAACTGGTAGTAATTCGGGACAACAGCGGAGCCGTCGAGAAAATGGACGAAGCGATGGCGGCAGTCAAAGCCGATCAAAATCCAGTAAGTGTCACCGTGTCATATTATTCTCCTCCTACTTTGGAGTGCGCCTCGAGGTTAGCTCTTCGCTGACCCCATATCTTATAGAGCCGGACGCGTCCAAAGTTCGCACCTGGACAGATCGATCCCGGTCTTTCAGTGTTGAAGCCCAGTTTCTCGGTTTGAAGGATGGGAAAATTCACTTGCACAAGATGAATGGTGTCAAAATTGCGGTTCCCATCACAAAAATGTCACGCGAAGACCTTGAGTATGTTGAAAACTTTACAGGCATTTCTTTAGAAGACGACAAGCCATTGGCAGACGTCAAGCGAGCGAGGTCTGCCGAAAAAAAATCCCCGGAACGAAGACCTTCGGCTGGCGTAACCATCGATAAGGATCCAAAGTCCGACTATGACTGGTTTCAGTTTTTCTTGTCCTGCGAGGTTGCCGTGGGCCTATGCGAGCGCTATGCCCAAGCCTTCATTAAGGATTCGATGGACGAGAGCGTACTTCCTGATGTTGACGCCACGACCTTGAGAGCGCTTGGAATTCGTGAAGGAGACATCATCAAAGTTATGCGTACTTTGGATGCCAAATATGGCCGTAGTCGTGGTGGAAAGAGGGGAACTGCTGATGGGGTTGATGGCGAAGGCGGTTTGTTCTCAGGACCTGGTGGTGCGTTGCGAAATAATACTCGCAAGGGTCGTCCTGCACCTGCAGTACAGACAAGCGATGTTGTCGATGCCAGCGCTTTCTCTCGAGGTGATTCATCCAAGACTGGTGACGACGGCGCCAAGTCGCCTCCACCAACCAGCCCCTCAAACAAAAGCCCCGAGCCTCGTCAAGCAACCAGTTCAGGATTTGACGACGATGCCTGGGATGTGAAACCAAGCAAGCAACAGTCGCCGCCGCAGCCAAAGCCACAACCTCCTGCTGAACCCAGTCAGAAGCCTGCCCCCGAGCCCGCGCCAGTCTCGTCTCCGCCTCCTCCGGCCCTGACTGGCTCTATGCAAGAGCTATCACTGCTGTCAACGCCTCTCGAGCCCACCAGGGCTGAGCCGGCACCAGCACCAGCACCAGCGCCTGTCATTTCTGCGCAGCCAACGTCCTCGGCACCTGTATCGCAACCTCTCGGTGGCGCCACTCCATCCTTCTTTTCAACAGTTGCACAGGCACGACAACGTCCTGCTCCGCCACAGGCATCTCCCAACCAGGGATCTCTTGTTCCCCCACCACCTCAGCGACCTTTATCAGCTCCACAATCAGCTCAGCCTAGTGGTTTTGCTCCTCCTCCTATGATGCCTCAGATGACGGGCGTCCTGCAGGGACAAGTTGCTCCTCCTGGCCAGAGCTTGAGCGAGATCACCCAAGCTCGCTTACAGCAGCATTACACGGCTCAAATGCAGCAACAACAGCCCCCTCAGCAAATACAGCCTAATATGACTGGATTCCCCGGGCAGCAAGGCCCTGGCTTGATGTCTTTCTCTACGGGTGCCGGACAATTCATGCAACCCATGATGACTGGAATGCAGGGGCAGAATCAGTTTACACCGATGCAGGCTCAACCCACGGGCTTTCAGCCATCGTTCCCTGCCACGCAGTCGATGTACGGAGCCCCTACGGGAGGCATCAACAGTTATCTACCGCCAGCTCTTGAACCCCAACGAACCGGTATGCCTGGTGTACAGCCTCAGGTGACCGGCATGACGAACATGGGCGGTATCGGAGGCATGAACAACGCGCCAGCCCCCCAACCTCTGCAACCGCAACAGACAGGACCCCCTCCCCCTGTGCGATTTGGTGTGACGAATGAGACCAAGAAACTAGCGCCTCAAGCAACAGGGCGAAGGGCTAACTTGGCGCAAGCGAGTAAGTTGACCTACTTCTTCGTTGATGTGTTGCATGCTTACATTATCTATAGCCCCCCAGAACCCTTTCGGTTTTTGATTATAGGAAAGCTTGTAACAATTGGTTGTTGGTGGCACGTCGTTTAGTTACGTTTGGCAAATACTCTGGACACATTTCTTCACTTTTTGTACGCATATCTGGACTTTGTCAGGCGAGCCTACTTGAGAATCATGTGTGGAATAGTAATACTATATTCGTGACTGTTCCTGGTCGACTGGGTCAGTCTCCTCTAATATCCTGATCTTGTAGTCTATGCAAAGTTCTGAGCAAACGTAAAAACATGAATGAGCCGCTCACGGCGAAATTGTGGTTTCTTACCAAAAAAAATTTACAAAAAAAAAAGGGAAATTTGTATGCCGAGACAAGAAATGAGCTCAAGTTCATTCATCCTGCACCTAGTAACCTTGTGAATGGTTTAGAACATGGTCGGGGCTCGGACAAGTGTCGCCGGGTCGAGAAGCTGAATGCGAGTCATCTGTGATTGCGACCCGGTTTCTTGAGACAGATCCCTTGAGACAGATCCTCACTGTGCTCAGACGGCGATTACAATGATGAACCCTGTAGATTTGATCATCTCACGCGGCAAGCCCAACAGCGGAACTCCTGGCAGACGAGTAACAAAGTAAATGCTGTTACCGGCACATTGCAGAATTACAAGGCCAGGCTATCTGTGTAGGTTGATGCTGCCGTGCTGTCCCTGCCGGATTAAGCCTTCCGGCGGCGACCGCCACTAACTTTGGACGGCCCAGTTGCCATGGTGGAAAGATCAATCTCAGCTTCAGTCACTGGAGTCTCTTGGATCCTCTTTTGTAAGCCTGATGAAGGCTCGAAACGCTTACGGACAGCGCGAATCATCATGAAGAACCAGTAAAAGTTGAGACTGTTCAGCGTGATGTTGCTTGCCATATACGCGACACCAATCCACATAGGTACTGTAGAGTCGGGGTGTGCAAACGACATGGTCGGCATCGTGAGCGCCTTGGTATCGGGGTTGACGTTGATGGCTGACCACACGTCGCGATAGACTCGGAAAGAAGAGTAGGTTCCGTACACAAGCCGGCAAGAGAAGAATGTGAAGAGGAGCGCGATGCCATTATACAGCTGCGCACGTGTACCAGTCATTTTGATCTTATCCATAAACCAGTGAATGTTGAGGAGAGGAGTAGATAACTCCCAGAGGATGAAGATGCAGGCGTAGTGGTTGAGAAATGGACGCTGAAGAAGGCTGGTCAGCGCCAATCAGAGACCAAACGACAGCATCGTAGAAAACTTACGAATCCAAGCGAGTACACAAGCAGTGCAGCAGCCGCATGTGCTAGGGTTCCTAAGCCAAAAACATCGAGGTTCAAGCTGGTGACCACCAGATCCCAGAGAAAATACCCAGCCGCAAGCGCTTGGATGAAGCCAGCTCCGCCAGTGTAACCCCAAATACGCTCCTCCCATTCCATGTTACTCAGTTCGGTATCGACGAACATGACCCATAAAGCGAGAGCATTGATTAGGCAGCTCTGAACCATGGAGACAACGTGAGCATCCCAGTTGAGTCGTCGCTTGCGAGGAAGCTTGGCGTAGTGCTCCGGGGCTAGAAGATTTGAGATCCATGGCGAGATTGGCCAAAAGACGACCGAGTATAGCAATGCAGCGGCAAAAACTTCGTGAACATGCAACGGCAAAGTTGGAAGGTCGAAGTAGTCAGCCCAAGGCTGTGTCTTCTCGGATAGCCAAGCCAAAGGCGGCAAAGGAAATGGATCTTTCATGTTGGACGGAATAAATCGCAAGCAAAGACGGTCGAGGTTCGCAATCGCAGAAGCTCAAGGGTGAGAGCAAAGAGAAAGTACAAAAGAGAGGGAGAGAGGATGGGGAGTATAAAAGACAGAGGCAAGGCGCCGAAAGTAGAGAATAGCTTAGTTGTAGACTGCAGTGTTGCAGTCGGTCATGTCTGTTGGGGAAGCTCACGTGGAAGTACCACGGGTAAGGGTCCCCGGGGTCACATTCTAATCTGTTTTTGGAATTTCGTCCGAAGTTCGCACGGGGCTTCAGCGACACTGGGAGTGAACTAACGCAGCCTGTATAGCTGCGGCGGGGACCTGTTACCTGCACCACCCGTAGCAGCCCTTAGATAAGCAGGCTCATTTGTGCGATAAGGCATAGATAGGAGAATAATTTAACCGACTTTTAGCCGAGAGCATATCTCTTTAATGTTAAGATTATATTTTTAAAG
>JABCKB010001262.1:0-14257 GCA_013184455.1 Fusarium continuum
GTATTAGAGATATTAAAAACTATTTTATTAAAACTTTAATATATTACAACACATTACCTAAAGGCCGGGGTATTTTTGTCTTCTTAATCACATTTCTATAGTGCTTTAATAGCCAAGTAGACGCTTAGATACCCATGTTCTGAATTACCCTCTTGGTCAGGTCATCTTGTACCCATCCTGTGATTCTGTTGCCAACATCACCAACCAACTTCTCATAATGTGGGCCTGGGAAGAACAGACCACAGTGTGCACCGACCTCGTCAACGTCTGCCATATAGATATCGATCCATGTTGGGTCTGTTATTCTGCCGCCTTTGGTGGGCAGGTTACAGAACTTTCTCAGCTTTGGGGGCTTAGTTGACTTGAGACCATGGGCCTCGGCAACAACTTCAGCTTCGATTGCCCGTTGGCTGTCTTCTTCAGCTTCTCTAAATTGCTGATAGTCTCCGCCATGTTCCTGTGTATTCTGTGTCTCCTTGTCACGCTCGCAAGTTTCCTTTGTTAGACGGTGCTGCTCTTTCTGTACTCCTTTCTCCTTCCGCTGAGTTTCCTTTAGAGCATCCTTCTCCTGGCGAGCAGCGTCTTTGAGGGCTTTCTCAACCTCCTTTTGTGCACGCCTCTGGCGCTTTTCAATAAGTTTCTCACGCTCTCGCACTGCCTTGGCATGATCTTTCAAGGCATGCTCATGGGCGCGCCGGAGACGCTTAGCCTCACGCTCAACTTGTTTCCGCTCGTCTTTGTCGGTATAGAGGCTGGGGTCTGGAAGTTCAGGAGCTGTAGGGGGCTCGGGAAGAGGCGGCAGATCGGTGTCATCTTTCTCTGTTGATGTATTACACAATTCTATGGAATCAACAGGGCCTGCATCTTGGGGCACAGGGTGATCATCGTCTCGAGAAGGAGGGAGAGCAATATCCTCATCGATGGGTGTGGGATCGATGCTGTGCATGGATAGCCGATTGATGTCGGGGGTGGCAGATTCATCATCATTGAACGAGTTGCCTTTGATCGTAGTATTCGATGCCCGGTTGTGCAGAGTTTTGGTCTGTGCATCTAGTAGGGTTTGGTAATCTCTGGAGTTACCCATGGTATCGCGATGCTCCAGTGTGATGCTTGGCATGGGACTTGCGTGGCCAGAACAGAGCTGATTTTGTTCATCTGCATTGATCTTGTGTGGCGAAAAGTCTAGCTCCAAAGACGAAGAAGAAGCTGAGCCATTTGACAGATCAAAGCTTGTTTTGGGGGACGTTGTGTTATCCGTTCCGACTAAGGGGCTACCCGTTTTGGGACTTGATTTAGGTGTTTTTGCGCGCCCTGTACTTAGAGTGTAGTAGTTGACGAAGCGTACCCTGGCCATAGATCGGGTCGAGAGCTGCGTCATCTCTCGGGGTTGAAACTCGTCAACATCCTCAAGGGCACGAATTCTGCGATACCGTGACTCAAGTCCTGTCGGATCAGCAAGACAGCTGCCAAATTCAAGATAGGAGAAGATGTGTTTAGCGGCAGCCTGAACCAACCCCTCAGAGCGATACTTGTTGGCGAAATGAAACATTCGCTGGACAAAGGGGCGGTCTTGCAAACCCGAGTCATTGAAGAAAGGCTGGTTGAAGAATGGCTGATTCAAGATGGGATCGCGTGGGGGTTGAGAGGAGGATGTAATTGAAGGTAGGCTCATAGATGATCCTGTCTCAGATCCTTGAGAGTTGGTAAGATATAACGATGAGACACTGGGGTCTGCGAAGCTCGAGGTCTCAGGGCTGTAAGGAGTAGTGCCAGCAATAGTCTCTTGGCTGTCATTTTGAGGCGGCGTAGGTGATGGCTTGAATAAACTGGATATGCCAGAGACGACGATACCTGGATGAAGGCCAATGAATGGGCAATCCAAAGATACATGGCCTATAATTCGATGCTTGAGAGGATGCGTTCCATACGGACTTGGGTTAGGCTGTTGTAGAGCTTAGTATTATTCACATGCACGAGAAAATTGAGTGTTGACAGACCATGAGGACAACATCAGCAGCCAAGATACCACCCATGGAGTGCCCGACCAGGACAACATCTGTGTTGGGTGACTCATGGGGACGGAGCCATTCACTAAAGTTATCTCGAGCGACCTCTACAGAGCGATAAGTCTTGTAGCGTGGGTATATCTTGGAATGAATGACATGGGAGTCGGCGAGAAGACTGGCCAGGAGGGCATGGACATGAGCTGGAAATGATTGAAATGACTGATCATTGCCCAGAAACCCATGGATATAGATGATCAGCAATTTGCGCCGACCTAGATATTCGCCTAGGGATGTAGATTGGTTGTCCTGAGACGTATCGGGGAGCAGAGATTGTGTAGATGAAGAACGTGGATCGGGGCCAAGCCATGGTCCGGAAGATAGAGCAGGCCTGCGTGGTCCAGTTGTAGAGGAAGGAGGAGACTGACGTGCACCTGGCACCGAAGGGTTGGCCGGCTTTCGAGGAGGTAGTGGTGGACCGGGAGGCTTTTCGGTGTAGGCTGGGGGCGGCGATGAGGGGTCCATGATTGTGCTTCAAAGATGATGCGGAGCGGAATATAGAGAAACCGACAAGAACCGGATCGAAGCTTAGATGCTACAACTCCTAAAGCTGATGTCGTTCGTCTCCTAATATTCTGGTCAGTCGTTCACTTGAGCTTTCTGCATTGACGTGAAGTCGTTGAATGAGGTGACAATTTGTTGTTGTTGTTAATGATGATAGGGAAAGTCAACGTGGGGTAATCCTTGGACCCTGAAGCGGCTGTACCTCGATATTCGATAAAGGGTCTGTCGAATCAGGTCAGGTTTGCCGCGCAGGCTGTAGTACTGTATGTAATCGTGATATTCTGAAACACGCTTGATGTTTGTTGGTGGTGCCAAGTTTGACAGTGATGTACGTATGTACCAACTCTCAAGTGGTTGCAGGTTGTGTACCTACACTACCTACAGTAATAGTGTGTTGGGTCTGATCGGCAGGTGGGATTGAGTGCGGCACACGGGCAGCCAACACATCAAAACGTGTATATGTAAGGTAGGTACCTAGGTAGGAAGGATATGACGATTTTAAAGCGCCCTCTTTCCATGATTTAGGATGGTTCTGAGGTTAGTTGTTCTAAAAATTTTAGAGAGAGTAATATGTGACTTTTGTATATGGATTTCTGATTTCTTGGCTTAAACTTGTAAACCTTTAGACACACATTAGCTGGTTGGCTGTAGTAGCACCACGTTGCTTCGCACTCAACCGCACTGAGGAACTTATGAGTACTTTGTTTTAGATGGACAAACTCACGGCTAATTCGCTTTCCAAATCATTGGATAGCGATCAGCATCGTTGCAAAGTTTCTACTCGAATATCAGTTTCTCTCAATCAAGCCCGTCAGTTTCTGAGTACCAGCTACATCACCCATGTCATGTTCCAGCATGTCTGCTCCAATTCGAAATGGATCCTGTATTACCAGTTGCTCAATCTTCATCATCCCAGTCGGCATCTGAGTTTGGGAATGAGTACGTCGTGGTTTCTCAGATTCACGACCCTCGCTCTAACGAGGAGTGTCTTGCTCGTCTTCAAAGCTGGTCTGAGTTGGTAGCTCGCCCTATCAAGAGCCTGGTTGTCGTCTCGAGCAAGAACTGGCAATCAACTCATTGACAAGTTGCAGTGAAGTTATCATAATACTGGCCCTTTTTCGATGCAACGGACGCATATCAAGCCTCATGGCATAACTTGCGTCTTGGTGGCCGTCGCCATCATCATCATCATCCTCCTAATTCTTCGAGGTTTCCTAATGTCGGAGGTCTTGATCCGGAGTGTATGTCGCGTCATATTCATCTTCGGCGCAGATGAAATCATAATTAGCGTATCGGACAAACCTAAGTCGTCCTCTGCGTTGTCTGGAGTGGAAAGTTCTGCTCGTGCAGGGGAGCAGCAGGCCCGATGGTCTGGTTGTAACGGAGCTTTCCTGAATACAATTCCACGGTTGATCGTGGGAGCCTTGTGTAGTAGGAGATTTACTGCTTCAGCTTGCGATTCCTATGGCAGCGAAACGGGGCCTCTTGTCCTTTGTTGAGCTTGCGTGCCTTTATGACCCAGCGGTCAATCCCGAGGATCGACATTCGATGACTCTCGAGATCAGCTTGCACATGGCGCTTGTTGAACCCCTTCAGCTTAGTATACATGTTGGCAGCGCGACAGTTGACGATTCGATGATGTTGAGCAGAACTCTGAGCTGGATTCCAGCGGGAGTAGTCGTCAGCATTGAACAAACACCAGATGAGGAGCTTGTGATCTCCTATGCCTAGAGTTTACGCATAAGACTAGATGATTACCATTTCTCACGGAAATTTTCTTATGAGATTGTTTAATTTATGACTTTCTCCAGTAGCTGGCGTCACCCATGCGTCTTGCTCTTGTTCTTGTCGTCGTTGTCAACAAAGACCCTTGGCGATTTGTCGAGATGGGGGTTCAGTTCTGTAGTGATAGTTGGCAGGGCTTGTTCAGTCTTCTAGTCAACGAATGGCGCCCCGTATGCTTTTGTTGCGTGGCTACATCTCTTGGCGCGCATCTTCGTGCTCCTCCTTGGTGTATTTACCTCGGACGGATTGCCAACAGTTTAGCCACTTCTGCCCTATTCTTGTACGGCGAGCCAGTTCACCCGAAACACGGCTTTGTAGCGTCCCATGACCTGAAGAAGCGCAAGCGACCAGCGTTCAAATTGTACCAGTATTCAGACGAGAACCCGGAAGAACTCGAGCTTGAGGGTAATCGGCTTTACACACTTCACCAAGGTTCCAGTCTTGGACAACATTTCCGCTTATACCCACCAACCGAACGATTACCGATCATGTTTCAGAATCAATGGCGAGAAAGTCAACGCGATTGAGTATCTGAAGCTTCCAACTTCAGCTCGATAAACATAACGGTGCCATCGATGTGGCCAAGAGTTCTCAGGTCGTCTACACCTCCAATCTGCTGCAGGGTGTACCACAGCTGCTCCTTCTGAGTGCAGGTGCTAGTGGCATCGGCTTTAATCTGTGATAGCTCGAGCGACACATATCATCATTTCTGAGCCCTTGTGGACTTCTGGTTTACGAGAGCAGGTCATTGGACGCGCTCATAAGCTGCTACAGAGAAAACTGTCTGCGTTTAGAAGATTGAAGTTGAGCTCAGCATGATCGATTAGTATACCTAGGACAGTATCAGTAATAAAAAAAAACCATTCGTCAATGAATTGATGCCAATCATTACTCGAGACGACGGCCAGGCTTCTGTAGGGGGTGAGCTCCCAACTCAGGCTGGCTTGGATGACCAGCATGATGGGTCACTATCATTAAGGAGAGCGTCAATAAGAAACCATGAGGCGGCTTGACCTGATTGCCAAAGCGTCGAACAGGGATGTTTTTCACTGCGCGTCGATACTATCGTGAGCAAGATCAAGGATATCAGAAGTGAGCGGCCTGGCGAAAAAATCATGGAGGTTTCGGAATATGTTCTACACCTCGACATCTTCAAAGAAGGACTTAAGCGCCGGCAACAGACAGATGGTTCCCTCGGCTTCTGCTGGATGAAGTACCTTCGCCGTTGCCCGCAAGCCTGCCCCAAACTACACCAGTTTACTGGCAAGGAAAGACTGAAGACACTAACATAATCTAATTCACGAGGCGGTTTTCCCTGTTATGCAGTAGACTTGGGGAAGTCTTTGACTGGGCTCATGGCGGCTCTTGAGATCAAAAACGAGAAGTTGAAGCTTCGAGGCTAAGGTGATCAGGATTCTTACCGCGGGTTTATTCTATGTTGCATGCCCACCAGGCTGCTAGAAACAGTTGCGGGAAGAAATCATCAAGCATCTCCCAAAGGTGGTAGTAACCACTTTGAAAAGACAAATAGCCTTGCGAATATAGAATGTCTATGATACCCGTTCCCCGATACTACCTAGTATGGATCAGTTCAAAATAAAGATGTTAAAGATCGCATAACAGTTAGTAGAAAGTAGTACTGTCCTTGCCTTCAACTTGTGTAGCAAGCTTGACACCTGAGTGAACTTAACCTCATCTCTCTATTGCGTGAATATCCCTTCAGCGTCCCTGCTGCTTACGTATGAACGTCTTTTTTCTTCTTTTTCTTTCTTTCATTTTTTCGGGGGGACATGAATACCTAGGTAACTAGAGACTAACCATTAGCCTTAGTATAAAGACGGAGATGCAGATGAATAGCTTAAGTAATAATGCAAGCTCTTTGAAATCAGATAAGCCAATTTTCCTTCCGGCAGCCAGGCGGTTATCACTGATGGGGAAATATCAGGCTGAAAACAACAGGCAAGGCTACTAGGTTTACCAGATGTTGGGTGTCATCACTGTGCCGAGAGAGCATCAACCAAATCAATGTTTGAACTTACCATGGGCAACATTTCAAGAGTCATCGGATGAACGCAAAGATGGTTCACGTTGCGATACAACGCCTAGATGATCCAGTGTCCTTTCATCTCTTTGAATCAGGACAGAAGAGGGCTCTAAGGGTGAGGATATGTCACTTGCATCAGGTCATCACCGCATCATGGTAGCCGCACGAGGGGCCCTCGTGATGATGGTTTTAGGCAAGGTTACTGAAGTGTGCTCTCGACCAGGTATCCCGAGATGTTACAGCAGCGTAGGGTCGAGCAAGCTGACAATGATTAAGGGATGGTGGTCTGGTTGTATGAAAGAAAGAGGGAAAATTTGGGCGAGATGTTTGCGATCTTATCAGAGAGAGCAGGTCATGTGATATAGAGCTCCACTTGCTACTGGGTGGCACCTGCTGAGTGATTGTTGTGCCTCAGGTGGTCAGAAAGCTCAGGGCTACCTACCTACTAATGCAGTCTGACAGAGCCGCGACAGGTTGCCTATAATAGAAAATTGTCTATAAAAGCACGAAGTCTTCCTTTCTCTAGCAGAGGTAATTTAATTTGTGTAAGTTTATATATCTTAGACATGATCCCATCACAGCTCAGAAGTTGAGAAGTGATTCGGCAGTGCTGTCCGCCTGCGGAGGACCCAGCGGGCGGTGATTATCAAGGCTAGGTAGGTACGTACCTGTGGCTCGCGTGGCAGGCATTGGTACCCCCATGTCCCCTAGGTTGGAATGGATGGTTCCTTTGTTCTCTGGGGGGGTCAGCCACTCACTCACAGTAGATTAGCGGAAGATGGTACCGAGAGTTGATCAGTGAGCCGAAGCCGCTGAAAGGGCCCCAGTCGCCAGTGAAAGGCCAAGAAACAGAGGCTGCCGGCCTGGCAGGTTAACTTACTGCCTCTGGGTCTGGGCCGCTGACTGGGTCCACGAGCCACCCACCTAAAATTGCCTCGTCTTTCAGGCTCAAACCGCACTCTCTGCCTCTCCCTCATTCCACACTCCACTCCACACCCTTCGCCCCCGATTCAACCTGTCAACCAAACTTACCATCACCCTATTCGACGTCAACCCTCGCTCTACGCCAGCGACATTCGCCCATTTCTCCTCGAATCCGTCGACTCTTGATCCTCGATCCCTACAGAACCCTCCAGCGAACCTGTTATCTGTCTGCGCCGCATCCGCTCCGCTCACCGAGTCCCGAGAAAAAGCCAGTGCAGTGCATGACGTTTGGCTGAAGAGAGAAGCGGAGCGCAGCGACTCTCGGTCGACGACCGGCGCGACTCTCGCCCACCACCCTCCCTTGCGGAGTCGTCCACGATGTCGTTCCATCCTCAGACTCCCCAGAGCCCATCGCAATTCTCCTCCGGGACCTCGGAGCCCGTGTTAAGCGTGGCCACCTCCATAACAACCACGGCCACGCCAACCACCTTGCCGACTCCCGCCCACAGCGTCACTGGAAGCGCCCATCACGACCTTGTCATGGCTGACGACTCTCCCCATAAGCGGAAGCGTTCCATGGATGACAGCGGCGACCGCGAGCAGAAGAAGGTCCACGTCGAGGAAAGCAAGCTGGGCATTGAGGACCTGCATCTTGATGTAGGGAAGAAATACCTGCTTTGCCAAACTCGTAAGACTCCCTTCACAGCCCTTTTCCCGCTCCCTACGGCGCTTGGATTTTGGCTCTGAACGAGAGCTTGTTGCGGGCATTGTATCATATCATCATGTGATTCCCGCCAGAGAATTGTATGTTAACATCACTCGTTTTTAGCCCATCCGGAATCATTACCGCGCGTCTCGGAAGACCTCTATGACATGTTCAACCTGAACGGACTTGCTGCTGAAGTAGCTCGAGAGAAGCCCAACGGAGAAAAGAACGCATTACGTTCATCCTACACCGGCCACATGAAGCGCTTAGGTATCGCTGGTCACTGGAAAGTGCAAAGAACAGACAAGGACTCCAACGAGAAACCCGACTTTTTCGACATTCTGCATATGCCAGACGAGGATTGGGACAACACCATTGTCAAGGGACAAAACATCAAACACGGGCTATCACAAGCAAGCCTCTCCGTCCTCGGACGAGCAGTCACCATGGCCAAGGGCCCTATAGGGAAGAAAGACTGGGATACATCGGTATTGGGACTTCAGACACCAGGAGGAGATTCGAAGCAACCAACATCGGCGAGACCTACCGCACCTAACACTCCTCTCAACGTTCCTGGCGCAGTAGGACGACTAAAGGCTCAAGGACCTTCATCGAACGACCCCAACCGGCCAAAGCGCAACGTCAAGAAGCGCACGTACGGCGACAGCAGCTTTGAGGGATACGGCGAAGGCTATCCTGATGATGACACAGCTGCGGAAGGAGGATATTCTACAGGCGAGGGAGAGGGCGGCCAAAAGCGACGCAAGAAGGTATGCAAACATTCGACTTATTGTGCAAGTTCTGCAGTCAACTGACTCTCTGTCTTGTCTAGAACACGGGCAATGCCTCGCCATACCCGAGCGCTATGCGCCAACAAAGCTACGGCCCCGGCATGGTGGGCGCATGAGGCATCCGATGTATGCAATCAATTGCGGACAACTAGCCATTGCCGATCTGTTCTCCATCTTAGGTCCTCCTAAACCGACCAGCAAAACTTGCCGAAAGGGGGGCTTTCGGTCTCTGTTTGATGGACCTCTCGACAGCACGTGGATACCAGACGCCCGGTCGTGTCTCATGTTTCGCGGTAGGCTTTCCACCAACTCTTTTCACGCCTCGTACACACGCCATACTATGATTTCGCCAGAGGCAATCCTTTCCTGAAATGGGGATTAAGCAAATTCAAAGACGCGGTCGCCCATGGTTTCGTATACGAAAACAAAAAATTTCAGTGCATTTTAATTTGACAGCCTTGTTGGCTTTGATCTTGGTCTTCTATTTTTTTCCCCTGCATTCTGAGGGGACGGACAAACAACTACACCGTCCCAACGAGCACGGCGTTTGGGCAACGGGGAGGGGGAGGCATATGGAATAGGCTGGCCGGTACGGGAGTGCGGTCACATGGGGGCAGGGGAGGCAATTTCTACGTTTCCTATCTCTGCAAAAGACGACACGGCCTCCTAACTCTCCAAAGTGTTACTTTGGTTTTTACTGCATTTCTTTTTCCTTTTCTCACCCTCCAGCCATAAATCTTTCTTCTGCTGCAGTCTTATTAACTTACACATGTCTTCTTATTATCAATTGCTCAATGAGGAAAACCACTCTGAAAAAGGGAGGTCGGAGCGAAACCAGAGGTGGATCAAGGGGAGGCGGACACGGGGTGGTGGTGATATATCCCTTTTTTATTCCCCTTATGATGGCTTCATTTCATCGTCTACGAACTCGATACCGCAACGAAAGCACGCGCTGTTCACGACGAGGACAAATGAGGATCGCGAAGGGAGGCTGGAAGCGATCGAGAGGAATGAGGCTAAAAAAAGTCGAAGGCGATCAGCGGTAGTAGGCCTCAAGTACGTCGTCATTTTTGGATTAGATGCCAGTTAGAGGTCGCAATTCGACGCCTGGTTTACAGCGAGTCGGCGTTGCCTTTGTGTAATACCAGTGATGTGATAACTTTTGTTATGTGCCTTGCCTGTCTAACTCAACATGTGATGTCTACCTACTAACCTAATCGACCCTTCATAATCACGAGATCCAAAGACTGTAAACAGCTACCCCGAATTGAGGTTTAGGCAATCAATTAGTTTGCATCATAATGATTTGACTATACTCATCAACGCTCGTCGCTTGTTTTGCAGCTTCTGTGCCGCTCTAATCAAAACATAACATAACTAGGCACTAGAAAAGGGACTGGCCAAGTTTCTCTTCCCAGCCTCGTGTATATCGTATCGCATATCTCATTACATCCATGCATCGGGAACTGGTCCAAACGCTTCTCACTGCCAACCAATTACATCCTCCAAGCATACACTGCCAATCACATTGATATATCTGTACATCAGTTACTGCCACCCTTGTCTTCTCTGAGCAGGGCAACTGTTCCGTTTGAACATTGCTGCAGAGAATGATGTTACATTTAGTCCCCGCCAAAATTACCATTCTCAACTGTTGGGTATGCGCCGGTAGTCATCTCAGCCCAGCTCCAATCTAGTGTCATAGGTAGTGAGAATAGGTCTTGAGGGAGAAGTGGCTGTTGGAACGCCGATACTGGAGGCTGCGGAGATGAATGCATGCTTCCGTCTCCATAGTTCATCGGATCAAACTCGCCATTTTGAAAGGATTGAGGTACTGGGAACTCCTGAGGCCAGCCAGCCGACATATCCGGGGGAGAAGGATCGTTCATTGGCGTGCTCATGGCGAACGATCCCCTCGGATCACCGTTCTGGGGAGGCGACAACTGGGCCTGCGACGACCTTCTGTGAGCAGTAGAAGACACCGAAGCAGGGGGCGTTGCATCAGTAGCTGCAGGTTGTCGGGATGCTTGACCTGAGGTGGCGGTACCTAATGTCGAAGTCTTGGCTGCGGTGATGGTGTTGGAGGATGATTTGTTCGCTGTGTCTTGGTTCTTGCGCTTGCGGCGAGAAGACTGCTCTTTCTCGGCTTTATCGATGACAGCCTTAGCTATACGCTCGAATTCGGCACAAATGCCTAGCATTCGGTGTACACCACCCTGTTCAGCCTCCTGTCCAAGCATAGAAAGGAAAGTGACTACAATGTTCATGAGCCGGGTATCCGACTTTGCCCGGGGGTCGAGAGGGTTCTGCAGGATATTTCCGAACAGCGTCACCAACGCAGAGACGGGGAAATAAAGAATCATCCTGGCAAGGCATGTAGGTTAGTATGTTCCTCATTCAACCAAGGCCTGGATCCAAGACCTACCAAACACAAGCAAAATCGCCCTGAGGCACGTACTTGAGCAGCGAGACAGATGCACGTGCTGCAGCAGTGCAAAGTGCCGCTGAAGAAAATACCCGTGGATTTAGAGGTCGAGCATTTAGACCCTGAATGGCATAGTTGGACAGCCGGCTAGTCCAGTACCCATGATGGACCGACATGCGATGGATAGTTGTAAGGCAGTTGTAGTAGGTGAGGTGTAACATGACAACGTGAAGGATCAGTGGAGTGTGCGAAGCGTTTATATCGTGCTCGGGTCGATAATCAATCGGGATACGATCCTTCCACTCCTCTAGCTTGCGATCCAGATCACCGATAGTGTTGAGGAACTCGCCATCGGACTGTTTCGTAGCTTGGACGGAATACAACCTCTTGTAGACTTCGCTTTCGATGGTGGCAAATTCGCACATAACTCGGAAAAGATTCATTTTACCCTTGCCGTCAGCCAGTGGGATGTTACCAATGTTGTCTTCTGGGTCTGCATCTGGAAGTTCAACATTCATATCGTCATCGTCCTGAGCTGGTGGACGACCGGCTCGGAGGCAGAGGTCTTTATCGAGCATGTAAGCGATCCAAAAGACTCTCTTACGTTGCTCAATTTCGATAGGGTTAAGGTTGAACCCAGTTCCTCGCTTATGCAGACCAATGCTATGCGCCAAACGCATCGCCGCTGAAACCAGCAGAAAGGTAGGTTGAGGGTTGGGTGTTCCTTGCAAGAACAGAGCCATGCCAAGAAGGGCCTGAACACTCAACAAATCGGTATTGCGCATAGTCAACTCGGGAAATACGCCCATGGCATTCTTGAGGTGGCCCCAAGCCTTATCGTCCTCTTCCTGTGGTACAAGGTTGCTCATAACTCGCAGTCGGTGGGCAATGGCGAGCGCAACATTGAGGCTCGCCCACCATCCGGAGCCCTGATACGGGTCTGAAGAGTATTGCAGCTGCACCAGGTGCATAAAAGTTGGCTGGTGAAAGAGAGGGAAGATGCAGTTGAAGTTATCGAAAAAGTCCTGGAGCAGTGATAGGGCCTCGGGCTTGGAGGGCAGAGGCCGGAAGATAGGTCGTTGGAATAGATCGCCGAAGACTTCAGGTTTCCAATTAGTCCACTTGTGGTCATCGACAGATATATCCGATATTGTCCTTTGGAAAGAGTTGTCTCCCGTCTTCGAGTTCACCCACGAAACGCCCTTTGGTGAAAAAATGGAGAAGCCGGAAGATGAGCCTGTTAGGGGTCAGTGAAGGGTATTTATTCGTTGAGCTCCAGACTGGCAACTTACCAATATACCTTGTTTCTCCGAAGTTGTTGGTCACCAGAGAGCACATCATCTCTGAGAGAGCCTCTACTTCCTCCTGGTCTTCTGGGTTAGCCTCGTCCCCATTCACATTCGGTGCCGGAGCTGTTGAGGGAGCTGTTGATGGCGCTGGTGTCGTCGACTTGCGCTTGTCATCCTTAGCAGCTGAAGTGGGCGAGGTCAATGAGCTTTGAGGGGTCATCTCCGTTCCGTCCGCAGCAGAAGGAACAGAGGTGGAGTGAGAAGGTGAGTTCGGACCGGACGCAACGGCCATGGATGCTTGCCGTGACTTTTCTTGTCTTTCCATCAACTTCTTTTCCAAGGCACCGAGATCGCCATCTTCTTCATCGAGAAGGCCTACACATATGGTGTCAGCATGGCAGGTCTTATATTGAGTCAAGACTGTCGTCAAGGGTGCCTACCAGAAAGCCTTAGAAGATGCTCCATGCGATTCAGTCGATTCTCGAGTCCCTCAATATACTTGGCACTGGATTTGTAAGCAACCAGATCATGAACAGGCAAGAATGGGCGGCGTTACCCTTTAGGAGGAGCGCGCTTCTTCTCAACTTGGGTAAAGACGCATTCAGTCTTGTAGTTGATACAGTGAGTACAAGAAGGCATCTTTCCGTCGCACTTAATTTTCTTCTTCCGGCACATATCGCAAGCCTGTGGAAGTCCCAATCAGCACGCAACGTCTCGAAGCCGGTAGCGCCGGTATCCATTCTCGGGTCTCGTACCCTAGCAATTCTCCTTCTCTTCGGGTCGTTGGCATCGTCAAGCAACATGGCCGAGTCCGTGAACATCTGAGCGGCAACCTCAGGAGGCAATTGCGGTAGGCCATCGTAGCCACCAAAAATCTGGGGTGGTTGATTCATGATAGGAGGGGCCATGCCCTGCACCTGGAAGCCCATATGGTCCATTCTGTTCAAAGTGAAAGTGTTCGCTGATTAAAGATGTCGCCGAAGTTGTCAACGGTCGAGGTTCGCAAAGCGGCGCGAGCGGCGTGCCCGGGGTCAATTCGGCGGCAAGGGACCGTCGCCTTGTGACGCGAGAGCAGAAGTGCGACAAGCGATGGTTGCAGGTTGATAGGTTAATAGGCTGTTAGAATCCCAGGTCTCACAACTGATCATGGAGAGGTCATCTAGGCGACGTGGAAGGTGGGAGCTGTGGAGAGAATAAGAATCTCTGTTGGTTGTGGTTAATCGTAGATTGGAGCCTACCGATTGCCAAGTTATGATGATAGACAAGGAGACCAAGTCAAAGAGGAACAGGCCGAGGTGGGCGATTTGGAGGCGCTGGCGCGCTAAAAAGAGCTTCCAGACCAGGTCAAGTCCGTACCTAGTACAAGAGAAGAGCGCAGAGTCAGAGTCAGCACCGACTCTCTACCTCATTAGCTTATGACTGTCACTGTCAGACTGAGGCGGAGGCGGAGGTGGGTGGGGCGGCGGAGTTTCTTGGTTTTGTCTCGGTGTGTGTGACTTGAAGAAGCGGGAACGAGTCAATAGCTGTCGGCTTAATAGTTCAAGTCGCGACAGTGACGATACTAATAGTGAAGGCCAAATCCAAGGCTTTGCAGGAAGATGTTGGCGTCGATGAATTACTGAGAAGGCTAAGACGAATTGAAAGCATAAACCGGGAAGTCTGGCATCCGTAGGTATAATACACAGAACCTGTTACCCATGCACGCGGGTTACAATAAAATCCGCAC
>JABCKB010001263.1:0-13054 GCA_013184455.1 Fusarium continuum
ACCTAATTTAATGCTCATTATGACCCAATTCGCGCTTTATATAACAAAATGATTAAGGCCGAGCGAGTGGCCAGGACATTGGTAGTGCTGTAAAAGGAAATTTAAAATGCAAGTCAGGATGGTATGATATAGATTGACATTACAAGTATAACTAGATTCCACAGATTGTGCGAGTTATCACGGAAAATGCACCACACGATCAAACAGCATTTTTTCCAGCGATCTATCACAAAAGGTTGACGTAACCCCAAAAAGTGTTTCATTCTTATGCCACCCTTCAAGCCAGGCATTCAAACCAGGCAAAGGAGCGACGCAGATTAAACATACACCGCTTCTTAGAAAAACGTTTTAACATGATGGGAAATGGCCGCCAGGCTTGACGGAGGTATATGAGCTAAGCTGCTCAGCAATGAGACAGAAAATAAGTGGTTATGACAAAAAATATGAAAGGAGACATCAAACGCCGAAGCCCACAGATTTTGATCCAAGCCAACCGCCAAAGACAAGACAATTAAATGAAATGGCGAGAAATGATGAATGACACGCAAGCAACGCTCAAACGCTGACCAAGTCAATCAGCGTGTACCGCCCAGAGCGCTGATCCTGGCGCCTGATGGTCTATGCATCAAGGACTGTGCGTGGTGCTGGTGCTGGTGCTGATGCTTAGAAACGACTCCTGTCTCGTGTGTGACGCCTCCGTTGTCGCTTCGGCTCTCCTCGAAGTCCTCTTCGTCATCCTCGACAATCTTTGTGGGGATCTCGTCTCGAAGGTTATACTGTTGGGACGCTCGCTCCGGAGTCGTAGCCGTAGAGGCAAAGGACATTGCTGTGCTGCTCCTGTTGGGAATGAGATCCGGGGTGGGAGGGATACTGGACGCCCTCCCGGAGCCCGGCGCGAGGAGGGAGTCATCTCCTGTCTCGGACGTAGCGGCGGAGTGGCCGTCATCGCTCTGGGCGGTAGAGAGGCTAGAATTCCTTCTACTACTACTCCCTAGTTCGGCATCATGTGCGAGCTGGAGACCCTCAACAGCAGCCTGACACTGCTCCGCAATGTTTCGCACAATGTGTGCAATGGCGTCAGTCTTGTCCTTGAGGTGGCGGTCGGCCACATCGCTGAAGCTTGATGACGAATATCTCTTGTTGCGAGGGTTGGGGCTAGGCGTAAGGCGGCCGGCCTCACCACCTTGCTGAATCTCTTCGTCAACCTCATCAAAGCCCTCTTCAATCTCTTGGGCCAGATCATCTGGCTTAGTGAGAGACTGGATAAGATGCTCCAAATGATGGCTCTGGCCACCAATGAGACTGCGAAGGTGAAGGACAACTCTGCGAGCCTCATCACGCTGTCGCATGATAGTCATATTGGTATGTTGAAGCTGTGACAGCTCCTTCTTGTTCCTCTTGCGTTCGCGCTCGAGCTCTTCGGCAATCTCTTGCTGAAGGACCAGAGCTTCGAGAGCATCATCACGCTGCTTCTCAGTACCGGTGAGGCGTACAGAGAGGCGAGCGTTATCGTCCTTTTGCTGATCAATGAGACCAGCAAGACGGCGGTTCTCCCTCTTGTGTGTGTCAATCTTGACCTTGAGATCTTGCGTCTCCTTGGTGAGAGTCTCGGCAAAGGCCTGGAACTTGAGGAACTGCTGCTTCCAGCTCTCAAGCTCTTCCACAAGATAGTTATTGCGCTTGGTAACCTTGTTGAGCTCAGTGTCCATACGGCCCTTGAGGTTGATAAAGTCCTGCCATGCCTCGAGCGCATCTCTCGAGTACTGGTTTCTCTCACGAACAATCTCGTTAAGGTGGCGCATTGACACCTTGGTCATCAGTGGCTTCTTCACAGATCCACCAAAGACAGCTTTGATACCTGTGTTGCGTCCAAGCTTTTCACAAACATGATCCATAACAGCCATGACCGCATCCTGGTTCCACCACTCAGGATCTTGTATAGACTCAACTTCTCCGCGCATGACGATGATCTGACCCGCAGGGACAAGCTTACCACCGCCATAGGCAGATCGGAGGTGCTGAGGAACACCTGAAGGAGTAACATCGCCATTGAGAGCTTGTGTTAGTCGGGTAACAAACTTGTTTCGCTGACCGGGGGTAAGGGCGGTGGGAGGGCTGGAGGTGAGAACGAAGTTTCTGTCAAGATCGACAACTAGGGCGTCGGTGGGAGCCGTGAAAAGAGAGCGACACTCCACGGTAATACCCAAAATGTAGGGACCGGGCTCCTGGACCAGTTCCTTGGCGTGGCGAGCGTGCACAACTGGGACGTAAAGGCCACTCCACTCGTAAACTCGAACGCAGTACCGCACGGTCTCGGCAGCCATCGTGAGCATGGCAGGGTAGTGGCTGACAAAAATGATTCGACGTGTAGGGGAGATGGCCGCTTCGATGACGCCGACGATATTGGGGATCGACAGACAGTTAAAGAGAGGCCACATGGCGAAGTTCTGGAATCCGGTGGGCGAAGATGGGAATTGGTAGCACAGGGCATAGTCCTTCATGTCGATTCGAACCAGATCGTTCAGGCGCGGAGCAGGGAAGCTGAGGATTCGAGATACTTCCTCAGCGTGGAACAGGTTGGTGGCCTTGTTCCAGTGAATCCACATCCCTCGAAGATAATCTCCTAGAAGATTATAGAGTGGGTAGCGAGAAAGGAACGACAGACAGTAAGGGATCCAGTAGGTCTCGTCGGGGTTGTCGTAGTAGTCGTTTTCGGTTCTCTTGCGAAGGTCGCGAATTGTCTCGGCCCTCTTTTCGTCGGCTCGCGACCAAACACGTAGGCAAATGCCGTACAGGGTGTGAGAAGAATCCTGCTGAAGAACGAAAGCATGGTGAACGCAGTGAGGCTGGCTGCGGCCTGTGCAGATCTCAACGTCGTGAGGGAAGCAAGCCTGTAGAATGGTTGTCACTGGTCAGCTGAAGAATCTCAGGTACCCAATCGGTTAGAAAATACGCACCCTCATAGCGGAGTGAAGCGCCCGTGCGATCTCGTTGTCCTGCTCAAGACGTGGGCTGCTGCCCAGAATCTCGGGAAGCCAGAACTGACCAACAGCACCCTTCATGTGGCCGATCTTGCCCTGGGCCGGGGCAGGAGCCTTGACCCATTGAGAAGGTTCACGGCCAACACCGCAAACCATGTAGGCATGCGTCAAGGTCTTGGGAGTACGCTGCTGAGGCTTCATGTTGAGGGTTGATGGGATAGGTTGCGTAATGCGCGAATGCAGCGAAGAAGTTCGGCTGGGGATCAAGAGGTTCTGATCAGCGCCCTGGTCGCGGGTGCTGGGCCTGCCATCGCGGTCGCTAGTCCGAGGACGGGTAAAGGAGGGATGGGTGTTCAAGGAGGGAGGCATTGTTGCTGGTTGAGAGAATCGGCCCCTCGTTTCCTTCGCAAATTCGGGTATCGAAATAGTCGCTGTTGAATTGACCGAGAATAGCTGCTGTGCACGCACGTATACTATCTGTAATGTTGATTTGAGTTGACTGACTAGCAGACTTGGTCAGTCCTCTATCTTCGCGTGCCCGTTCTACTTGAGGCTCCGCTCCGCACTCAAGGCTTCATTCAAGGCTCGAGTCAACCGGGCTTGATGGGGAATACAAGGAAGAAAGAGAGAGGAAAAGAATAAAACTCGAAGAAATGAGGGGGAGAAGAAGGAAAAGTGAAGGGAGAAGGGACGAGAGGAGAGGCAACGAGTGAGTGTAAGTCGGGGGGGTGGCCCAAAGTGGAGAACTAAAACAGCAGCAGCGGCCAAAGAGAAAGAGATACCTAGTGAAGAAGCGAGACACGATGCGACGCCAGGCAGGCGAGGGAGGAATGAGCATGTACTGGTACGTACCGTTCTCAGAGAAATGGGAGCTCCCGTCCGTTGAAGTGGAGGAACGGCAGAAATGTACCAGAAGCACTCGACGGACAGGCCTCAGCGGGCGAAATTGTGAGACAGATGGCGGCCAAGGACTTGGACGGGGGCTTTATCCCCCTGTCAGTCTGTCAGTCAATCAATCACTTCACTTCTCGACACTCACTTTTGGGCCGTTGCACTGTACTCGACTACGGAGTAGGTCGGTCCTGAATGGATCACGACCGGGGAATTATCAAGGGGGAGGTCATGACCTGAAAGCGAGAGTGACAGACTGAGTACCGGTATTTATGGGAATATCTGTGCAGTATGTGATGATGTGTAACCCAATGCCTTTGTGTATGATTTGACTATACCTAGGTACTAAGTATCGTTCAAATAACCATTCTGTCACTGACGACCGAGACCTCTTTGTCAACAGAGCCAATTCCCTCATTTACTATTGACTTCTCGCAAAAAGCCCAGAACAAAAAGACCATAGAAAGCCAAGCTAAGGGGACGCTCGCTCGGCGACCTCAGGGATGTTCGTACATACATGTACCGTACCTACATTAGGGGCTAGATGAGGAGCTACAGAGGCCAATCCCATCCACCTTGGAGGGGTTGGGGGTGCTAAGGCCGTCAGGGGCACACCACACGCCCGCTGCAGGGGTCATGGGTCCCTTGGTTCCGGGTACATGGCGGCGACGGCGGCGGATTTTGATTTTGATTTTTGATTCTGATGGGTTGCTCAGCGCTCGACGCGACGTTATGACTGACCAGACTCTACCTAACGAGGCAATGGATAGAAGCTAGCTGGAATGGCCCGGCGCTTTTACCCCGACGCTACAGTGCTTTAGTTCGGACGTTGATATTCATTTGGATGCGACGGCAATTCATGCAGATTTCTTTGCTTTGTTCTAGGTGTAAGTTCCCCGACATATCACAACTGCCCTTCTCTATCAGCTCTCATTACCTTATGGAGCTGCAGGATCAGGAGCTATAGGACCACCAAAGAACCTAGCCCAACATATGAGTGGAGAGCTCTAAAGCTGAACGGGAACTCCTTTTCGATGAAAAGAGTTGAGGGGCCGGGGAAACTCAAAGCAAACTGACAGGCGTAGCCTAGCAAAGTAGCGGATACTTGATCTTCGCACAGATGGGCACATAACTACCGGTCTCCAATACACACCAGGGTTCTGCCCGTTGCTGTTGCATAGCTCCACCCTCTTTACAGTAAGTATCTAGTACTGTCCTTGAGTTTGGGCGGATTATTCCCATCTGTCAGGTCACCAACAATTGACTTGAATACCTACAATGGACGTTTTGGTTCCATAGGTAAGTAAGTACCTACTAGCTTTGAGAATAAGCGGAGAGCAGTTCGGTTGCGAATCCATCGCCTGGGCTACAGTGGGTTGCTCAAGGGATTGGAGTTCAGTTTCTTCAGTGACTGTAACGAGGACATATGACTTGTTGTTTCTCTAGAAACCTCATTCCTCTATGGCCAAAACATCATCACGGGCCTAGGATAACAAACTCCAAATTCCTACCGTTTCTTCAACTCAATTTAGGTCTCACTCAATGTCTTTCATTCTTCCACACCAGCCAGGGATGATCACCCCCACTCCCTGAACCCCCAGCTCGAAGGATAGCACAACCAATCACAAGCAGGGGATAGTAGCTCGATACTCCAACTCGGGAAATTATCTTGTTAGTGATGAGTTGATTATTGAGCAGTTTGACGTTTGGATGCTGTGGATGCATATTTATGTAGAGCAAGATGAAGGGATAAAAAAGCAAAGCGCCTTTAATACGGAACACGACAAACGTCATGAGCAGATGATCTGTCACTGGAAGCAGGTCAAGAAGCAATACATGCAACAAATCGACAGTACGTGCACACATATCTGGTTTGCTTACCGAGAGCACTAATTATGGAAATGAGCGAGACACAAAACTCCGGAATGTCGTGCAAAAGCACACAAGCTTATCACTCAGGCAGTACAGAGTCGAGAGTATAGGTACTTCCATCCCTGTATCCAGCTAATTGCTTACTGCGCTCATCGAAATCAAGATGGCTACCATTGTTTCTCTTCACACGTACGTATTCCTTTGTCTGTGACTCTGTGTCTGGACTTGGTCCGAAGCTTGACCTTCTCTGTCCAAGATCACAACATCTGATGATAGGCTCAACGGGCGATGTGACCAGGTACGGAAGGCGATCGACAGGGGTCCCCTGAAGTAGAGAAACGAAACAGGAAGGCTATGCGGTCTTTTGGCATCATCTGGTCAGCCGCTCAGTTAAACTAGAACATCAGCTTAACCCGTTAAGAAAAACGAGATTCTAGTCAGCGTTGGTAGGACGAGTTGACGACGTTTTCAGCTTTGGATCGAGTTACAGCTTACAAGTGCGTATACCCTGCTGCTCGCTTCTGTACGGTTTACCTGACGATGCATGCACTCTAGCATTCATCGGTGCGACATCTCCACCATTTTAGATTCGTTTAGCCGTGCGCGGACATGATCGGCGGTATTGAAGAAAACAGCAAAAGACGAGTTCTTGAAGAGTCATTTGTAATGTGTTTTCGAATCTGCAACTTCTTCAACAAGTAACGAGACCATTATATACTGCATATACTGCATATATGTTTCAGATAGAGGTGACACCGTCACCAGGGTTCTTAAGTGTCAGTGGAGTGACATTGGATCTTTGACTCCCCGTAAATGGAACCTCAGGCGGTCAAACGGGAGACAGGAGGTCCAACCACAAGGCGTTGATTGATGGCATCAGCGGCCCTTGTTGATCTTGGAGGCACAGAACCTTGACGATATTTGAAGCCGTACATGATAATAATGACTGGTCTATTCAATGCCAACGCCATCGGTTCGTGGCGATAAACGTTGGGGGAACTAAATAATGAACAACACCCTGGATACCTTGGTTATGTCCATGTATGTACATGACCCTGCCCCTGTGTGCCTGAGCTGCCGGACTGGATAATAATGGCGGAATTATACCCCTGGCGTATTTCATGTACCTGCATCACGTACCGTAGGTATGCATTGCATTCAGCTATTGTTTTGTGATATCCTGGCTATTACCACAACGTCGAAAAACACCATGATGGATAAAACAAACTCCGTCTTCTTCGGCAGCCTTGACCAAGTACTAGACAGCCTGAATACGGAGTTACTGTCGGTGGGTGACAGCCTAGTATTAACAATTGCTACCAAACTACCGGGCTCTCATCCACTCTCCTTGGAGTTGCATTTTCCCATGGCGCTACACGGCCGCCGCGCGTTTCAAGTCCCAGATGGCGTCCGCCCAACACCAACAGCTTTGTTGTTTCGACTTTATTAGTACTATGCAGTTTATTCGCTCATGGCTCAATAGAAACCTGTCGATCGTTTTCTTTCTGGCGAACGATGTCCTTGTTTCATCATTCAAGTAGAACAGACTCAGATGCTGCACTCAACCTGTCTATTGAGACGTGTCACTAGTCATCTCGCATAAGCCTTCGTCGACAATAGAACAGCCTCAATCAACGCCTCGCGACAAAGCACGAGGTCTTTACCTAATTGAACCTTGTCCCGGTCCTTGATCCCTATCCCACCCTCCTGATCCGCGTCTAATCAAACACCATGGCTTCATCAGCCAGGGTCATTCATGGTCTGCTTTCTTCTTTTTCTCACTCACGCAGACGATGGTGCTCAATCCCATTGCGCACTTACCCACGTGTACTCTGAGCTTCTTCTTCTTCTTCTTCTCCTCATCCCGGCCTGTCAAACTACACATACGTACATACACACGCCGAGATACGGATGGTCAATGGTCACTCTGTGTGCCAACGCTAACCGTTGCGCCCAAGCCAACTTTGAGATTGTGGACGCTCGCTTGGCCGTCGGCCTCGTTTCGCCATCAGCGTGCTACTTGTCGATCCTCCTCTCGGTACCGCCTCGGAAAACTCGACGCTTCTGGTTTTTTCAGTTGCCACGGTCTCCTATTCTGCCGTGTATGAATAATGCTGTCTTAGCCTTTGCGGGCATGGCTGTCTGTCTTTAAGTACCATTCCAATTAATTTCTCCGTCTGTTGCAATGAGACAACAACGACTTGTTTCGTTTGTTTATTTCCGGTCTGAAAATAGATCCTATGCTCTGGATGCATGCTTGCGTAAATAGCCTAATAATCTAAGTGTGTGGTACATGTTCTGTGCCTCTTTTGTGCATCGCAAACAAATTACAACGCTCACCTACTATTTAGTAAGTTTTACAACCCATGGGTAGACCATCGTGTTGGGTCCAGCTGAGCTCTGTTGTTTCCGAGCACGGCATCATTATTATTAGACTTATTTTGTCTTACTTGCCCGGATGTCGGAATGCCTGTTCTTCGCGGTGCCACCATCCAGGGTAGATGAGTACTTTGTGTTGCAATTTGCAAACTTGGGTATTAATGAGACTCTGACTCTGCTGCCGACTCAATAATCACACGGCTCGACATAGTCATAGTGAACATTGTTCATGTTATTGTGATGAGAATCTAATTGGTTACTTGCGACATTTTATATCCGTTTTCTCGTTCATGCTCCGAATTCATCACATGTTGTTGATCACGTAGCCCACTAATACGCCAAATGTCAAGAACAAATAAAGTGGTATCATCCTAACGCCAAACTCCAACTCCATAGCCCAGTAGCGACAGGAAAACGAACAAAGAAAAGCATGGTGACGACAGTTCACAGTCTCACCTGCTCTCGTTCCAAATGGCCGAAAGCATATCCATAACATCCTCCATGCCCTTCCCCACGTCCACCGCTCGAGTGACCAGGCTGATACTATCTAGCTTATGTCTTCTAGCCGAAGGGAAGACAAGTCGGCATCTCTTTGTCATGCTCCACAAGACATCCAGGTCTGCTGGCGTAGACTTGAAGCAACCCTGTAGTTGCCCTAGAGTCGACGTTTGCTGCTCTAGGGTGCTGTGTCCACAGTGGACATTGATCCAGAACATGGGAATATCTTTCCCGCAGACTATTGCGAGGACGTCGTCGACGACTCGTCGATTTGCTACATTGTCCACGAGACAAGCTGTCACCAATACCGTGCTCCCCTGTACTGCCAGCTTCCGGATCTCATGAAGATAAACCGACCGTAGGTCCCGCTGGAGCTCGTGATGGTTCAGTTCTCTGTCAGAACGCGCCAGCTCAGTCATAGCATGGCTGTCGACAATTTGTATCTTCCGGCCAGCGAGTTGTGACTTGAGATGTTTCATAATGGTCACCTTTCCTGCACCTGGGAATCCGTTGAGGATCAAAACCTTGCCCTTGTGGGAGGGATCTCCAGGAGACTTGACTATATCAACTCCTAGTGCCATGGTGCCTGTGAAGTATTGCGGTAGAGTTTGTTCGTATGTTATGGCGATCAAAGCAGAGTCTCGATAATGATGGTATAAGTAGTAATTTTGTAGGTGTTGTTCTAAAGAAGAGCATCAAATGGAGAACACGAACCGCCAGAAGGAGCGGACATCTTCTTCTTTATATACACGTACGTGGAGAACATTTTAAAAGTAAACGCCAATATTGAGTTCGGAATCTGCAGTGTTTTCAATGTATGTCAACATCGCATGAGGGTTTGATGCTGTCTAAACTCGAATGAAGGTCACGCACACGAAAGTAAAACGTAAAAAAAGAAGGCCGACGTATCATACCAGAGACAATAAATACATATCTTATTCTGAAAAAGATAGTTCTATACGGTTTAGGGAATAAAGTATTCTGACAGATGCGTTCTGTAGTTGAAGATGTAAAACTTCGTCAAAGATCAGGAGCAGTATCGGGATGTCTGGGCCTTCAGAAAGACACGAACCTTTAAAATACACGGTGACGCCATTTTACATCACCCAGGTAGGCCTGCATTAATCGAAAAAGGTTGATCTAGATGACTCACGTCAAAGTCTCTTGGACCCTTCCTTTATCAGTCTCACAGACTGCGCTGTAGATGTGTACAAAGGAAATGCAATACAATGCGATGATTGTATTTCCCCACGGGCATTCCACTTAGGTTGGAAGAAGATTCGATAGCCTCTAGCGCTCGTAAAACCAGAGTTTCTAACTTCGGATTGCTCATATCTTGCTATGCTTTGTCTGGGCCCGAGTGCTGAACTACAGGCGGGTATCTAAAATTCATAATGTATACATACTGCGGCTGCTGTGTTAGTCTACTGTGTTATTGCATTTCACTGCGCTTTGCACCACTCATGCGTCTGTACCTTTCCTCAAGTTAAAGTTGCTCTTTTTATGATATTTAGGTTGAGGACATTTGTTCACTCTAAACATAAGGCTTATTGAGGCATGCCACAGGCTAGGCTGTATGTGTTATGTTATTGTGAACTCTGATAGAAAGGTTATTGTATTATCTGGTACTAAGCATAATGCCTCCTTTTGTGTTAAATAAATAAAAAAGGCTGCCGTGTTATACTTACTCTCTGATCTCGGCTTCTAGGGTAAATTGTATTAAATTTCGAATATATACTGCAGTCTTACTCAGAACTTTCCCAATAGAGAGGAGACAGCTACCGGTTTGATGACTCGAGAAGTTCTCACTCAATAGATTAGTTGTCTGCGTTGTCGTCAAGCTCCCTATCAACAGCTGCTACAACAATATTCTGACACACTGCGGAGCTTGTGATTACCTCTTGGAACCTAGCCCAAACGATTGGAACTCAGTTATACAATGCATTTCAACTATGAGTCTTATCCAAGAATACTGTCGTATAGATAACCAACTTGTCAGCGTCTGAGACAAGACCTTCTGCTTTAGAGATTCATAGTCTCACGAAAGTTCTCTCAACACAGAAAAAAAAATAGAACTCGGCCTCGATGACTAATAATACTTACAATCTATATGTATGACCTTGGTCTCGCATCAGCTCGGGCGCATGAAACTTTAGACTGTTACTTACTCAAGATGGGAAGAAGGTATATAATGCTTCTTATGATTTCATCCACTATACTATCATAGCTTGCTTCCCAAAGCAGTACCGGTTGTTAACAATAAGCACAAGATACTAGCGGTATTGATGCACTGTTGGAGAATGCTTATACATCTATATCTGTAATGTTTTAAGATTTTACGATCCTCGAAAAATACTACCATCCCAATTATTCTTAGGTTAGATAGCTCACTTCCAGTTGTAGGGATTGGATTGTGGCAAAACCCCCACCACTGAGTGTATACGAACGTCTCATTATCTAGGGACTCTCTGCTCATGAGCTACCATACGGATCATCGCTCAGCATCTGTCTCGGACACTCACATGCTTTGTTCATTAAACAATGCCGGGTTGAGTCAAGTCAAAATCACAAACAACATTACGTCGAATGAAGAATGCAATAAAATCTATTATCTCGTTTTCGCCTTTCGAAACCCCCTCCATTTGACGATTACAACTCCTACAAAGGGTGTACCCCTCCCACATAGATCTCGAGGACACACACGCCTGATCGTCACATGCCTTGTGTCAGTACCTTGCGCTCGCCACCCTCGACATCAGGCTAGCGCTCAGGTGAGCACAGAGTAAAAAGAACCAAGAGGCAAGTATCCATCAACGCGCTGATGAAACACGGCAGAGATAAATGCATATAATCAAAGTTGACACGAGTATGTCTTGTGGGAAGAACAAGGACCATCGGAATCATATATGGAATACAAATCAAGAGAGGCACAAGAGACAACGCCTAAGAGTTGTAGGCTTGAACACACCCGTCTTGCATTCTCATGGCATTCGAAACTCCAGAAATCGATAAGGGAAGAGAAGTACAACGGGAAATGCTATTTCTTGAAAAGTAATTCCCTAGTATAAAAAGGAAACAAGGAGGGTATAAGTGTGGTTTAGCTGAGCACGGTCATCAAGCTCGTGGTGCCATAGTCGTAAAAACAACATCTTTACTGGTTGATCTTCTCGTTGATGGCGGCGCTGGTCTCGGTCTTCTTCTGGTGCAAGAAAGAGCTGAGCCAAGAGAGGGTCTCGTTGCTAACGACGAGGACGGTGGTAACGGCAGCCTTGCCATGGGCGACGAGACCTCCTTGCTCGACCTTCTTAATTTCAGAGTTGTAGACCTGTAAGACGTGGTCCTTGCCCTCGAGACCCTTCTGGATGGGAAAGAGGATGAGAGCGCGGGTATCTTGGTAGAGCTCGTCGGTGGGCTTCTTAACGGCAGGGAACTTCTCATCGATGCGGTCGAGGGTCTTGTCGCCGAGGGAGTCGACCTTCTGGACGTAAGGCGACACATATTGGTAGGGTTTAGAGAAGTAGGGAACGACGGGAGCAGCAAAGGTTTGGTAAGCGGCGTCGCCGAGTTTGATGGAGCGCTGGCCGAGTTCGTTGGACTTGAAGGTATGGACGCCGTCGCTGATGACAGGGTAGTTGAGCAGGTGCTACTAGAGGTTAGTTCACGTCGCGAAAAGATACATCGGCTGTAAATACCTGGACGAAAGCAGAGTGCTGAGCAGCGCTCACGTCGCCGTTGACTTGGGGAGACATGGCGATGGTTGAGAATTGGTCGCACAGAATTGGTGTAAGTGGAGAGGATGATCTGAGGTCGCGAGATTCGAGATAAGGTCAATTGGTCAGTCGGCCAGGTGCCAAGTTGAGATGATGGCCAGATGACGAGTGGTAGATAAGCTTGGGATTCGAGTTAGGTACCGTAATCTTATAAGAGGGAGCTCTAGGTGAGATGGTACGAGGAAGAAGAAGTATGTAGGATGAGAGAAGAAGAGGGAAAGTGGGATGGTAGCAATTGAAGGGGACCTGCAGAGGCTAAAAAAGAAACCAGATGATGGGGAGAGACAATTACGAGAGGGATCAAGGAAGCAACCAAGTGTGCGTCTGTGAACGTCTGAGGTCAGAGGTGGGAGAGGAGCAGACAAGATGTTGGTGGGACGCCACAGGCAAGGTTGGTGAGGTCCGTACTTACATGCAGTTACAACGTGCAGTGCTGGTGGTTAGACTTATCAGGGAATCCGGAGAGAGGAGAAGAAGTGGTTACGATAGAAGGGTCTATCTAGTACTTAATAAATGTGCTGCTGATAGGTAAGGGGTAGAAAAGTCCGAGAAGTAACCCACCTTTGCAACAACATCAAGGTCCAATTGCTGCAGCTTTTTTCGCCATCGCGAGCGGTTTTGGAGATGAGTTGCTAGCATGAGCATTAGCATTAGCATTAGCAT
>JABCKB010001264.1:0-13509 GCA_013184455.1 Fusarium continuum
GGATATAAGTAGGCCTACTAGCTATAATTATCTTAGGTAGATACTTTTAAAATAGACCTCTATATAAAATACTTAATTAGTTATTTTTTAATACTTATTAATTTACATTTTTTAAATTATAATCTTTAATTAAACTTATTAATTTCTAAAATAAAATATTAAATTTTTAAATTAAATTAAATTCTTAAATTAATCTTTGCTAAGTTAATACTTTAACTTATATATAAGTTATAATTCTATCTAATACATAGTCTTTTTAGACTAATTAAAGGCTTACTATATATCGCCCTTCAGGCACTTACAAAGCTCGGGTTTATAACTCTCTAGTTAGTCACGTTTCGGACGTGACTGGAACTGTAGGAGAGACTTCCCGGAGTCTTGGGCCATTGCGTGGAACCCACACGGAATCGAAGACACGTCGACAGTCAATGGAGTTCTTCTAGTATGCCATGTAGGAGCTTTTGTGCTGACAGATCGTTACGGGACCGAAAGGCTTATTGGTGTTTACTTTACCAAGCTATACTAAGGCTTGACAGCGATTTGTCTCGCTAAGGGTAGTTTGAAAGCCGTAGTTGAGCTGGTTAGGCTTTTCCCTTCTTCTCAAAGAACTGGCCCCTGAGAAGCTAAGACATGTTGTGATTCGTTATGCCGCTTGGGCGATCGAGGATTTGTGGCAGGACAAAGAGTTCCAGGAACTCGTGCAAGGCTGCGACACCGTAGCAAAAGTCCTTATAGATAGTATGCTTCTGAGGTTGGGTTAGAATTACTGGGGTGTCGGGAACCGTCTGGGATGTGGAAAAACATTTGTGATGAGACTGGGAATTAATTGAATTCATGGTCGTCTTTCTCACAAGGCTTCCACAAGAAGTAATGGGTAGCTCGTCACGCTTGGTGTAAATCGGATTCCCGAAAAGCCTCAATAGTCAGTAGTGTTCACTTTAGTAACATGAAGTTGTTCTGTGGATGTCATCTGTAACGCCACGGGAGGCCGACCAGCTTTCGAAACCTCTTGAAATTCGCTCAGGTGGTTGGGCTTATTAGGGTCTGGGAGGCCTACCAACGTGGGCCTGGGCAATTCAGTACAGAGTCTTGTAGTATGGATGATCACGAACATACTTGAATCTTGAATTACTATCGCATAAGCTGTTATCTCATCCTGTATTAGCTAGCCTTTGTCAACAAGCATGCTCTTCTCAATGACGTGCAGTTCAGGTATAGGCATGTTTTCCCCTATTTGGTAAATTGCCAGTAAGAATAGATAATAAATAGTAAGGTCTTGGACCAAGAATTTACACTGGTACTTATGTGGGTGGCTTAGTTGATGTGTGCGTGGTGATGAGATTGCTAGGCATGGATGAGAGGCTTCGACAAAACATTGACGTAATGATACAGAATAAGCATTGTGCAAGCCCGAAACTTTCTCATTGATATCACATGTGATAGTATGAAGCTTAACTTCGTCCTTTCGTATAAAGTTGATCCTCACCGGCGGGGCGAGTCCGGCTGCATCAAGACACAACCAATCTCGACAAGACCGTCGCAGATCCCCAGCTATGATCACACTTGACGACAGACTCCGCATGAACAAGTAGGTTCAGAATGCTTTCTCTGAATTATAAACTATTGACTTGCTATAGGGCGCGAGAAAGCGGCGAGTTCACTGACTTTTCCTTCACTTGTGAGGGGGAGACTATCCCTGTCCATAAAGTCATCGTCTGTGGACAGTCTACAGTCTTTCGGACGGCATGCACCGGCAAGTTCAAGGTACTAAGCCTACGAAGTGTGCACCGCCGTCATCTGACAGCCTATAGGAAGCAGCATCTGGCACCTACGATTTGAACGCCCATTCTCTCGACGTGGTGAATAGGATGGTGGAGTACCTCTATACCGGGGACTACTCCGTACCACCCGACGCCAAACTTCTAACTCACACTGAAATGTTCACTTTGGCAGATAAATACGGCATCGAGGGGCTTCAAAAGAGGGCGAGCCGCAATTATCTACATTGCTTGACGCATGACTGCAATTTCCACGATTTTGCCCGTTCAATCCCCGACATCTACACTCTGCCCAAGGAGACATCTAAAGCCCTTCGAGTTGGAGCAGTAATCTTTGCAAAGGAAAAGATGGGCGCTGCTCTAGAAGCGGATGAGATGGGAACTGTCATTGACGAGTTTCTGTACGACTGCCCTGAATTTGCAAAAGAACTACTATCTCTATCTCTACGGTATCCCTTGATGGGTAGATGCAGTACTTCCGATTGTGCCGACATAGTTCCAATTGAAGTTCTTCAAGCTCGATGCCAAAAGTGCCGTAAAAGTGGTGCAAAGGCCGGACTGAGCTTGTATTTGTGGAGTAAGCTATTGGACAACGAGTTGGATGAAGATCAGAGATGTCTTAGTCTAGGCGACTTGTGGTCGATTTGGTGAGGTTGTTAAATATTATCACTAATAAGACTGCTGGACCACTGATATCTTGAAATAAGGGTCCCCGTTGCATAGGTAATAGAGACTAGGTATGTACAGCTTATGATAAATATGCAAGGGATCCTACTTCCACTTTGAAGATGAAAATGCCAAGAAGATGTGCCAAGGGCTGTAGTCTATAAGGGTTTTTTATGAATAACCATTGGCTTTGTAGTAATCCGTAATGTTGTTGAAGTTCAAAATGAACAACACGTAAAAAGCTATGGTTACTAAAATATTAACATCAGACGCAAAAATGATCGTTCTAGGACCGAGCGTGGATCGAACACGCGACCTAGGGATCTGCAATCCCTCGCTCGTACCACTGAGCTATCGATCCTTGTTGGATGAGAATGGCAGTTGAAATAGGGCATATATATAGCCTTGCCTCTGGGTTGTGGAAGAAGTAAGGAATATGACGTCTATATCAGCTATCCCGCTGTCCGTTTTCAACTCGCCGTATCTCGGGTATTTGCCCGCCTAAAGACACGGCGTTGGGGGCTTCCTGTTGAAGACTAGACCTGGTCCTGTACGGATTGAGATGCCGTGATAAGTGGGGTAATAGATAAATACATTGCGATATAATTGAGCACGCAAGCCTTTGAGAATGTTTAATCGCCCTGGCAAACGCTCGTCGTCATCATTCTTCCGAGCTTACATAATTACTCGTCAGGGAGAGTTGACTCCATCTCGGCTGTTATTTCGCAACGTACATTAACGTTCATCTACACATTCACAATTGCTTGCCAAGACCAATTGTGCCAATGGGCATCCTCAAAACAGCCGTTCTCCTCGCTGGAGCTTCAATGCGTGTTCTCGCGTCTCAATTCCCCCTCAGCGACGCAGCCTCCACCTTTCAGGTTCATCAGAGCTCGTTATTCCCAGAGCACACCATCCGCATTAAGGAACAGGTAGACAACTCGATTTGCGATGCGCGCGTCAAACAATACACGGGCTGGCTAGACGTCGGAAACCAGCACCTTTTCTTCTGGTACTTTGAGAGCCAGAATGCACCAGCGACGGATCCTCTTGTGCTTTGGTTGACCGGCGGCCCTGGAGGCTCATCGATGCTGGGATTGCTTCAGGAACTTGGACCATGTCTGATCAATGAGTATGGGAATGGAACGGTTCACAATCCTTATGGCTGGAACCAAAACGCAAACTACATCTTTGTCGACCAACCTGCTGGCGTTGGTTTCTCTTATCTGGATGAAGGCGAGCCAATTCCTTCTAACTCGTTTGTTGCTGCCGAGAGCATGCACAAGTTCCTGCAGCTCTTTGTGAGCCAGGTCTTCCCAGAGTTTTCCGACAGGCCGTTCCACATCTCTGGGGAGAGCTATGGTGTGAGTGATGACATGCAACTCGAATCACCAGCAATAGCTGACTTTTGTAGGGCCACTACATCCCCATCTTGGGAGCTACTATTGTAGCACAAAACAATCTTTACCCCAGGCGTCCCCAGGTCAATCTCGAGTCTGTTCTCATCGGCAATGGTTACGTCTCACCCCTAGACACCGCCTTCGGCTACTGGGAGACGCTCTGTACTACCAACCCAGGCGTCGACGAGCCCGTCTTCAACAGCACCCGCTGCGACATTATGGCTGCCAACCTCCCACGGTGCCTTGACCTCGCACGCGTGTGCTACGAACATCCAGACCACGCCATTTGTGCCGCTGCGGAGAAAGTATGTTTTGACGGGGTGATAGGATATTACGACAGAGAGTCCGGATCTGGCGGCAACAGAAACAGGTTCGACATTACTGTTCCGTGCAAGTCAGGAGACGATTTGTGCTACAAAGAGGCAGCGTTTATCCAGAACTATCTCAACCTTCCACATGTCTTTAAAGCCTTGGGTGTACCAAGTGCACTAACAAACTACTCGATCTACTCCTGGGAGGTAGAAGAGGCTTTCGATCTGGGATTTGACATGGGAATTAGCACGCAGTCTCAAATTCTTTATCTGCTCGACCATGAGATTGATGTGCTACTCTACCAAGGAAACCTCGACCTTGCGTGTAACACTGCCGGGAATCTGAGATGGAGCAACAGCATGCCTTGGAAAGGACAGCCGGCTTATGTTGCACAGTCACCAAGGACGTGGGGTGCCTGGGGTGAGGAAATTGGCTGGTACAAGGAAGTCAAGATTAACATGGGCAACACTGACAAGAAGACGACGTTCTCTTTCGCTACCGTCGATGGCGCAGGCCATATGGTAAGTCAAATCTACGGAAATAAAAAAAAATTGTGCTGATTCGTGATCACAGGTTCCCCAAGACAAGCCGAGGCAGGGGTTGGAGCTAGTTAATAGGTGGCTGAAGAAGCGTAGCTTTGATATCTGAACACGTTTTGAGGTCAACGTAGCTCCACTGGCTCATGAATGGTCTTGTAAAAACCGGATTGCCATAGCTTTATATAGTATCTCAAACGACCAAAAGCCAACTCTATTCTCGCTTTTGCTTGACCGATCGCCATTCTGTCATTAGACTTCCTACTATTGCTGTTGATGCCAACCCTACCACCAGATACCACGTCTCACCAAGACTCTTATCGACTGCAATGAGGACTTCCCTAGCCTCTGAGGGCGGC
The DNA here is from genome assembly GCA_013184455.1 of Fusarium continuum. NCBI lineage: Eukaryota > Fungi > Ascomycota > Sordariomycetes > Hypocreales > Nectriaceae > Fusarium > Fusarium continuum. The sequence goes on from JABCKB010001264.1 coordinate 5,052, forward strand.
ACATTGGCTACCATTTCAGTAAGTCCGCTGTTGCTGATATTCGTTTTACTCATGCCTGGCACGAGGCCATCCAAGTTGACCGATAACTGGTTCGTGAAGAGGACCTGCGCTATAGGAATAGTCAGAGCCGGACCAAATGATTGTGCAAACAGCATGGTTGATAAGCCGAGTGGAACATCTTCGTTGGGAAGGACTGTTTGCACAGCTGTCTGAGGTCCGATGAATCCTATACCGTAAGCGAGGCCGGACAGTGCCGTGTAGATTATAAGGCGCTCGAAACTAGTATCGATTTTGAACGTAGTGATGAGTCCCGCAGCGATAGGCATCATGATGGAGGCAAAAAGCATGAACGGTGTATAATAGCCAAATGCGCTCGTACCAGCTCCGTGAATGAGTGAGCCAATGGTTGCAGCGATGATAATAGGCAACATCATGTAACCGCTCTTGACGGGCGTGTATCCCCGGACTAGCTGATAGTAAGTCGGCAAGTAGTACTCCAGTACCACACCGGTGCTGTTAACGCAGAATATGAAGATGAACCCGGCGATTACGCTACGGTGCTTCATGACGCGAGGAGGAAGAGCGGCGGCGTCGCCTCGACGAATCTGATTGAAGACAAACGCAGCCAGAAGGATAACGAATGTAACCAAGGGACCGATCACTTCGCCACTATTCCAGGAATACTTGGTACCGGCCCACGAAAACGCAAGAAAAAGGCTGGTAAGCGCAGGGAGGAAGAGCATGTTGCTGAACAGGTCAAGCTGAGCGATCTTCTGCTTAAAAGTCATGCAAGCAATGGAGCTACGTTTCTGTGTATCTGAGAAACAAAACATGGTGAGTAGGAAAGTGACTAGACCAGTGGGTGCACTGATATAGAAACACCATCGCCAGCTGAGTGTCTGAAGAGCACCACCAAGGAGCGGTGCAGCGATAGTAGCTATACCTTCAATAGCACCCATCATCCCAAGAAACATCGGCCTTCGACGAAGAGGCGTTGACTGCACGGCGATGACAAAGCACCCCGCGAAAAGTCCTGCAGATCCCAACCCAGCAACAGCCCTTCCTGCGACAAGCATGGTAGACGAAGCAGCAGCTCCCGATAGCAGAGATCCAGCGATGGAAATGGCGTTGGCCAGTAAAAAGGTGCGTTTTACTGAGAAGAGTTTGTAGGCTTTTCCAAAGACGAATTGAAAGGCGCAGACGCAGAGTCTGAAGGCTGATGAATACCAGCCGACGTGTGCGACGGTGTGGAAGTGATCTGTGATGCTTGGGACTGCGGTGGCCACAATATTCATGTCTATACTGCTGAGAATGAGGACAGCGCCCACGGAGAGCATGATCAACCAGAATTTGACACCTTTTGGATACTCGACTTCTGTTTCTTCGGGGGAACTGACGGCATTGTCGATCTCCTCTGGCACGGTGTCCTGTTCATGTTGGCTTGTTCCAGCGCTTGGCAGTTCGCTGTTAAACCTAGGGGAGGAACTTGGCTCAATAATGCTGAGTTCTGCCATTTTCCAAGTAGTGATTACAGAGTCAAGGTGGGTTTTGATCAATCAGTGGAAGAAGAGAAGAGAGGGGTATATCAGGAATCTCGAAGTTGATGAGCGGTAAGCCGATCACAGGTCACGTGTTACCCGGATGACTACTTCAGTGCAAGGTATACCGTTGCATGTTGGTAAGAAACACTTGGTAGACAGTGTTTCTACCTCTGTTCGACTTTCTATAATTGGTAACGATGGAGGATACGTGAGATCTTCAATGCAGCAATTTGTAGGTCAACATCTTACAGGCAACCCCACAGCCTGACTTTGACCCATATCCGGGGAAAGGGCACTAGAGAGCAATGACAAAATGGAGCGTCACTCTTTAAGCTGAACAAAAAGTGTGCAACAGAATCTGAAGAGTGTTAGCAGTTTGACTGAAGGGAGAACAGTGTGTCTTGGACTAGTAAAATGACATCCAGATGCTGCAAGTTCGAAGGTGTATACAATTAAAAAAGGAGTGTTCTATATAAGGTATAGGTGTAAAATAAGGCTATTGAAAAGTAGTCAGGAAAAGAAGAAGAAGACGACGAAGGAGCGTCTCTCGTCAGAGAAATGTAAATGCCGAATGCCAACGCTCAAAACCAAACTCCCAGTGAAACAACCCAATGGTGAATAGACCGCTTACTCCTTACCAGGATACTTTCCCGGATACCATTTTCCGTCGTCATAAGGCGTTCCCTTGCCTTCGTACTTGCCAGGGTGCCAGCTTCCATCATCTGCACGCTTCTCCTTGCCGCCAGGATACTTTCCTGGGTACCATTTTCCATCATCGAAGCCTGTGTTTCCTCCCTCATATTTGCCAGGACGCCAGCTGCCGTCGTCCTCACGCTTCTCCTTTCCACCAGGGTACTTGCCTGGGTACCATTTGCCATCGTCGTAAGGTGTTCCCTTACCCTCGTACTTGCCAGGGTGCCAGCTGCCATCATCTGCGCGCTTCTCCTTGCCACCGGGATATTTGCCGGGATACCACTTTCCATCATCGTAAGGTGTGCCCTTGCCCTCACTGTAAAGCGTTAGTGTCGACGCTTTGCCAGGCTCAAGAGGCTACTTACTATTTTCCTGGTTGCCAGCTACCGTCATCTGCACGCTTCTCTTTCTTGCCATACTTCTCAGGGTCATATTGTCCATCGTCGAAGCCAGTGTCGTCTCCTTCATATTTGCCTGTGGTCTGTCAGTACTGCAGACTAAAGGCCGATCGGATCGTTCAGTCTTACCAGGCTCCCATTTTCCGTCATCTAGGCCGGTGTCACCACCCTCGTACTTGCCAGGATGCCAGCTGCCATCATCGGCACGCTTGTCCTTCTTGCCGTACTTCTCTGGGTCGTATTTTCCATCATCGAAACCAGTGTCTCCGCCCTCATATTTGCCTTCGATGCGTCAGATATTATGTCTTGGAAGTCCTTGGGGCCATCCAAACTTACCAGGAGCCCACTTTCCGTCATCTTTGCCTGTCGTGCCACCTTCATACTTTCCTAGAATTTGTTAGCATCCGGAGATCTTTGAGCTCATGCATACATACCAGGACTCCAGGAGCCGTCGTCAGCGGGCTTTGCAGTAGGAAGAGCCAGAGCCGTGACGGCAAAGGCGAGGAAGGTGTAAGAGTAACGCATGTTTTGATGTAGTTGTTTGAAGAAGAAAGAAGAGTGAAAAGCTTCTGAGACGTAAAGAGAGATCAGAAGCTTGGAGATTGAAGCGACTGAAGTATTATTGTATGTCTTGATGAAGCGATCGAGTGGATATCGTAGCGAAGGTGGTCGAGGCTGTCGTGTTGGTAGAAGAAGAGATGAAGATGCTGAGAATGATGGATTAAATTGAATTAAGTTCAGGGAATCAACTGATCATTATATACTTGATATCCTAGAGTGTATTTATCGAGTGGCATTCCTTTTGACCTTGGGCTCACCACCTAGTGTGATGGTGGCCGGCGCAGCTTCGATTGCCAACGCCATGGCTATGCCACCACCACCTGACACTACACTCTGAAATTGAATCGGAAGTTAGTAAGGCTGAGCTGTAGCTTGGTGAGCCGCATGGCCCTACGTCAGTGAGACAGGTTACTATTTCGGGTGCCCCGGGCTCTACCTCATCCTTCCACGAGACTTCCCTAGCTGCTGCGCCTGATCACAAAATTAAAGATCAGCGCTAGCTGCTGCGCATGGAGAGCTATTCCTAGTTTGAGCTGAAGGGCTGAGCTATCTCGGGCCTCGATCGCGGCCCCTCTTCTCCGATGTGGTGGGGACGAAAACCGGAAGAGGGTGGCCCCCAACGGAGCTCCGAAGACGCTTCTTTACCCCGCAAGATGCAGCTGTAAGCTGCTGAGCCTGTACCGTACCCAAATGTCGGCTCTGGGGCTGAGGAGCTAAACTCCTGGACTGAAGTCAGCTGTGCCACCGCCTTCTCACGAGGGTCTGCAGTTTGGGTGTTGGCAGTTGAGAAGACTGGTCTGGGCGATTGGCGATAGGGACTAAATCCTTCTCGTATATGCTGACGATTTGGATGATGAACGTGTAAATTTTGACAGAAGACTGGATGGTGCCGCGAGTTGGCTCTAAAGTGCAAGTTACAAGCCCAGATTTTCAGCTTTGAAGCAGGCTCCGAAGTGTGCCGTTCTATGACGGAGGACATCGACAAGCCAAGAATAAGCTCAGCCCGCCCCATGACCACCATCGTTCAGCCCATTTCGTTAGTAAGCTCAGCATAACCAATTGCGTGGCTGATTCAAGTCTGGGCTGAATTTCTTAGATGAAGAATAAGTGAAACTTAACACACTTGGGAAGCACAAGAGGCCTCTCTGATCTAGAAAACGCCTAACGATCTTGAAATGGCGGACTTGCGGGTATCAAACATGACAGCCTTGTTTTGAATGAGGGTGTAGAAAAGCAAGACACGCAGAAGTGGTGCCAGCAATACGAGATATTGCGTACTGCCCATGTAGGATCATCTAAGCATGCAGTAGCACCACCTGCATGGTTGACAGCTCTTTCGTCCGTTGGGCTCTCTAGGCTCTCCGTCCGCCCTCCAAGCCATGTGCTTACTTCTGCAGTTGGTTCACAGTAGGTATGATGGTGCAATACAGGACAAATGACGTTTACCGATTTAAAGTAGATCCTACAACTTGACTAAACGAGTCGGTCTATTGTTTTCAGTCTCCATAAATACTCGAATGACATGTACCATGACTATTTTAGAATCTCGGTAACTTCGGCTACTAGTACGCTTCAACAACATTGTGGCATTGCTCTGCCACTCATTGGAGGTCTCAAATTGGAAAGCTGAAATGCACCATCTTCTGAGCTGCTCTTGACACAGGAAAGTAGTTCCCAGATCACAAAGTAAGTAACACGCAGGCTATGCTGAGTACTGTTTTGGGAACCTCATTAACTAGCAGGGAATGATATGTCGTTAATGAACCTAGATGGAACTCCATCTCTCGTTAGCATATGACTATAGAATATTTTCCGAGTTCACGTGGAATGCTTTGCACATGTGTATACCCGATATGTTTGTAATACTGGGGCACATCTAATTTTGCAAGATTCCATCCGTAGCAAGCAACCAAACCGCAGCGTCGAAGGGCAACTCCTTCTTGACCTGCGACTTCAAAATCATGTGACAGTCTGATTGAGTTTTACGAGACATCGTGTCCACACGACTCATCTGGAGTCCAATGGTGTGTGATTATGCTATTTACTGACAATGCCATAGTCCGCCACTTCTTCTTTATCGAACGAGCGAATTCAAAACATCAGACCGTCTATAAAATATCACGTACAAAAAATCGTTCGGTTCTTCATTATCCTTCGGTACGTTATTGATGCTGGTTATTCGGCGCTATGTTTTGACGAAGGTTTACTTAATTCGATAGGCACGTGTTGGTCCTAATGGGAGATTAACGATGTAGGAGACTTTCCCGATGTTTTGACGATTGAAGAATGCTATCCTCAAGAGAAGAAGAGATAAATACGAATAAAGTTCTATTCAAGAATGTTATCACATCATTCAAACGTACGAATCGAGGCTCCAACACGGCATTGCTTTTCGCTACTCCCACCCGGTGCAAGTGTAAATGGTTAGTGGAACCAGCTTCTTAAAATCGAAGCTACATAAGATTATGATAGGGAAAGTATAAGAGTTTTTAAACAGCCATGTCGTTGATCATATACCAAGAAACCGCTCATCAGTATAACCTTGACACAAGGACCCTCTACGTTTCATCCAGAGCACAAGCATTGAATCACGTTGAGCAGAACATTCAACGATGTCAAACACAAGTCACACGAAATTATGTACAATTGTAACGACAGTGATTCAAGAAAGGTTCTCTAGCATAAATACTGCGCGACGTTCATTTCTCGAGCTCTTTTTGTAAGTATCCCGTCAAACTCTCGAGCCACACGAAACCTGGTTCCTCTACCTGGCCCACAATGTGCATCATTCTTCAAGTTATCTACCAGTGCTCATTTTGCAACTCGACCATCACAAATCGCACGTTCTACAGATACTGTTCCGAGCCGGGAAAGGAAGGCGTGTGTATGATTCAACCGCGGCGTCTTATCAGAAAGCTGAGCTGGCACTACTGTCGGCGGTGCAATCGCAACTACAGAGATGATCCGATGTTATTACAGCTCTCACTTTGATGTGCTTCGATTTGGTGGATCGAGTAAGCGCACCAAGGCTTCGTCTTGATGGTGGAAGCAAGATAAAAGCTGAGGAGGCTACTCGACTTGCATGATTGATTGTGATAGCGACAAGGAATAATGGCTCTAGCATAAAACATGATTGGAGGATTTCATACTTTCGCTTGTTCCTACTGATAAATTAGTCAGTGGAAGCAAGATAAGAAGTCGATGTTTTTTTGCGATCATGTGCTCCTTGTTTCAATCTCATACTGTCACTCCTCTCGCGATGTTGTGTCACAGTTACTCACCGATATTTGATTGAATAATGTTTCTGATGGTTGTGGACAAAACCCTTTGTCCTTTCGAACGTGTGAGGCGATGACATCTACCAACCTGTCAGTATGGCTCAGCTATCAACCTTTATATATAACTTATCATATTATAAGAAATAAGTAGTTAGTCCAGGTTTGTAAAAAAAAATAAAAAAAAAATATATATATATATATATATATTGTAAGGTGAAAGTGATAAAACTTAAAGCTAAAATATGCTAAGGATCACACTTTGTTCCCTTGTAGAGAGGGCATTTTTAACCACTTTATAAATTTTTATCTATAGAAGGCTTAGTAGACAAGGCAGGCCTGTCGTCTCAGCTTTGCTACAGAGTGTTATATCATGCAATTTCTTCAGACTATCACGATCCGGGCTCGAGGTTGATGAAAATCTCTAAAACAACAATGACAGATATGGGATACGAGTAAAGGTTTGTAGTTACCTGCTGCCCTTAGTACAACAGTAATAAATGGATAAAAACTGCGCCCGCCGCTCTAACTATTAATTCTTGGTCCTTGTTCTCCTGGTCTGGCCATCATTTTCGCTTAATTTTCGTTTGTCAAGCCGCTGGACCAGAGCCGTGGCACCATCTGCATCTGGCTGTTGAAAGTCCATAAAGAACGCAGGTCTTAGCAAGTGACTCATGATGCGTTCTGAAAAGCTAGAGTGCGGTTCAAAATGGACCTGACTATGGTTGACGGTTGGCCAAGAAACATGTTCCATGCTGAGCGTTGGTCGATCTAGAACCTCGAGGAGCTTCGCGGTGATCTTGGCCTCAAAAATATGTGCATTTGTTGTATCCGAAGCGCTTGTCACAAGTAGACGTACCTCGGAAATGTTAGCGAACTTGTGTGCACAAGTTTCAGGGGAACAAGAGCTGATTTACAAGAAAAGCATCTGGCCGTGAAGGATGCTGTCTTCGTGATTGCGATTGAGCCAAGGACAATAGAACGCAGATCAGGTAAGGATCCTGAAACCATTGAACAGGAGTAACTTTTAGCAATCGGCGCTGGTATAGCCGGAGGACAGGAAAATTGTTTCCTTTTCTAGGATTCGGTCGGGGTTGAAGCATTTTTTGCCGTTCTCGGATGACATTATCGTAGTGAAAGTAGCCAACCAAGGGCGTTGTTTCCTTAGCCTTGAGGCACTTGTTGACGCGGTATATGGAGCAATCTGGTACGTGAACCCTCCGATTCGCAAAAAAGAAAGCAGGAGGTTCTCTGTTAGTAGAAAATTTAGGTCAGTACAAATTGTTGTTTCTAACGTTGGAGGTCCTCACTGATCCTTCCCTATAAAACCGTTTTGACAGATAAGTAGTTTCCCAAGGGACACCGATTTCATTCTCGGGGATCGACTTGTGGCGAAACGTTTGGCGTGCCATGTGAGAAGATCATTATCGAGACCGACACGTGAGTCGCTATTATCTTGAGCGTTGCCAGGTTGACCTTGATCTTGCTCAAAGCGGCACACTAAAAGATCAAGATGCTGCGATGTCCAGAACAAAGGATGGGTAGCAAACCAAGGATTATCGACACTCAGCTTATGGAGCGATTTATTGGTCCAGCGCTGCATAGTGCCACATTATGAGCGATGTTTATGAAGCCGTCGATGGTGTTCCCTCAATTTTTTAGGCAGAGGCTCGGCATATTTCTTTTCCGGTTGCCGAGCCGCCTCATTGTATCACATGGTGTAGTACAATTATCCATATTTACTCCCTGCATTCTTAACGACAGGACGCCTTATGTTGATACAGTGACATCCAAGTTTTTCTTTACTTTGCAGCTTTTAAAGGGCCACCACAGCGCCGTGAGCGTTATCTATCTGAGATGATTATAGAGCCCCATTTGTGTTAAAATTGACGTTTGTTATTAACCTTCTATGTTATCTTGTAACTCTATTTCCCCTGCCCCTCCTAATTCCTTTAAATCCTTTTCTTACTTTATCTAGCTATATAATCTA
>JABCKB010001265.1:0-10621 GCA_013184455.1 Fusarium continuum
AAAAAATAATAAAAATAAAAATAAAAAATAAAAGAAATTAAAATAAAACTAATATAATAAAGACATAACACCAGCTGCGGCAAGCTGTCAGCTACCGAACGACTGACTCAGTCTTCATGATACCATCGATATCTCCCACCAAACAAAGCCTACTTGGAGAAGATGGATGGCAGAGACATTCCATGACTCGATTAGACGTGAATTAGAGTTGAAAGCTTGAACGTGGCTCATTCTACCCCAGGTTTGAAAGATAACGGTGCTATAGCCAAGTCGAGATTGGCTTTAGTGCATTAGTTATTAAGTCAACGTTTGCAGTTCCAAATCAACCTTCTTCACACAAAAAAAAAATCCGCTTCCAGGTTTCCCCCTTCCAATCTCAGTATAGCAAGGAACCGAATCACTTTCTCCTTTGCTCCCGTTCTTGCTCCGTTCTCACTCTCTCCAACCGTTCTGCCAGGTTGTTCGGCGTCCATCGCATAGGCCCCCTATCCCGCGCCGCCTCAACCGCATCACAGACTGCGTGATAGAGTTCGCTGAAGTTGCGAAAGACGTAGTCCAGTGCCACAGTGAGAAGATTGTCCACATTGACTTCCTTAGCGCTCATGATGTACGCATTGATCTTTTCGTATGTGACACCGTCCCTCTCCGAGTATTTATCGAGAAGGTATCGCACAAAGGCCTCGTGAACGTTTGATGCAATCAATTCGTTCTCTCCAAACTGCTTACAAATTCTCTGGAAGAATAGTTAGAGCGTGAAACTCGATTGGGGGTGTGGTGGAGGGATTGGCTATGAATATGTTTGCTTTACCTCGCAATCAACGCAGATGCTTCGCTTAAGGAACACATAGTTGGGGCACTTAACTTCTGGTGTCCAGCATAGAAGGCAAGGAAATATTCTGACTGCTCTGTTGGCGTTCATTTCCCCCTTTTGAGCGATCAATAGGTGGGCTCTCTGTCAGAGTTGATCATAGTATTTAGGAGTGCCGTGTTCAAAGGTGCTGTAGCTATAAAGCAAAGTGCATGCCCATCAACGAAACTTCCATCGACCATGGTTCAATCGCTACAAAAGCCTACAGGAGTTGACTGAGAAAGATAATGGATCATGATCCAAGTGGTCATTGAGCCTGGCTTTATTCTTTAACTTGATACCCGCGTTTCTCCTGGCATCCCACGCGTCAAGCGAACCAGCATCGACCGAACTCAAAATTGGCACGAATGAAAATGTGTATTCATATCGATATTAATAAAATTTGAATTGTTTCACCAGTTTTTCGGAGTATTGGCTAATCTGAGTTTCTACTGGCACGATTGTTGTACAGCATCTAACGTAGAAATGAGTGTAGTGAATCGGAGTTGGGCGGCTGCAATATTGGTTTGACAGAATATTGTCAAAATTATACTTTCTTTATACCACCAACGAGTACCATGTTCTTGGGAGTTGAATTTTGAAATGATCTTGGTAACGTTACCAATGACGGAGTCCAAGTTCAACGGTTCTGGTTTATAGTGAGATTCCATGAGATACAGTGTGATTAGAGGCTAAATATCATGTGCACGGACCTAGGATGCGCGCGCTAGGTTGTTGACATGATTATTGTCAAGCACAAAGCGGTCATGCTCATGACACCTTCAAACCTCGCTTTGGGATCACCAATAACGACCAAGTTTTGTGCCGGAAATCATTCGTGACTTTCTTACAGAACTAAGGGTCTTGACTGCCCGGGCCCCAAAGGCACAGTGCGTCTGCGCACCCATTTTTGAGCTGTTGCTCCCTCCTCGCCAAAGCTACCCCACCAACCTTCAAAACAACAACGATGGCTCTCAGCGCCCACGAAATCTCCCAGTTACGCGCTGCTTTACAAGACGCCGTGGTCAAGTGCACAGAAAGATGTCTATACCAATCATCAAAATGGTACATGGCTCTTCTATCGACGCATAGCTCAGCGCATAAACTGACAAAACTAGGGCTGCCGAACTACTCAATGCACTCCCCGAAATCGAAGATGAAGAACGCATCAATCTCGCGGACCCCAACCACGCCTCTCCTATATACGCTGCGAATAGCGACCCAGAAGAAGCAGCCCTCGAGGCTAAAGAGTTGAGCAAGTACCTCCTAGCCAAATCCCTCTTCGACTGTCGAGAATACGATCGTTGCGCTGCTGTTTTCCTCCCCGACTCGCTCATCTCCAGCGTGCTTGCTTCACGTGTTGACAACACTTCGGCATCTTCTACAACTGGAAAAGGGAAAGGGAAAGCACCTGATACATCAGGCGTGGTGCCGCTACCTAGACTCAGCCAGAAGAGTCTGTTTCTTGCACTCTACGCCAAGTTCATGTCGGGGGAGAAGCGGAAGAATGAAGATTCTGAGATGGTTATGGGCCCTCAAGATCTCGGGACAGTGACCAACAAGCAACTACTTGTGGTAGGTCGCTTTTTAGCAACTTGGTTTGAGGAGAGAACGACAGAAGATGACGAAGTCTTGGGCAGTCAAGGATGGCTTGAATATCTGTAAGCGTTATGAGTGTTATATTTATAATAACTCGACTAACCACCTTTTGCAGATACGGAATGGTGCTCGCTAAAGAAAAGAACGATGATAAGGCGTTGGAGTACTTTATCCGAAGTGTGCACAAGTACACTATGAACTGGGGCTGCTGGCTGGAGATGACGTCGTTAATATCTCGAGTCGAGGATGTGAGTCTCAAATCCAGCTCCAACCGCTTGGGTATATTTCTGGTTGCTAATACCGTCTTAGTTGAACCGAATATCAAGACATTGTCCTCAAAACATTGTCTCATACATGTTTCATTTGCATACCTCTCTCGAACTCTACCAACAGGGCCCCGGTCTTGCCAACTCTCTCGAGCAACTCCTCTCAATATTCCCCACATCCTCTTTTCTCCTTACATGCAATGCATTATTAGCGTATCACGCCAAGGACCTGATGGCTGCTGAACAGCATTTTACTAGACTGCTGGCACTTCATCCCCATCGGCTAGATTCTCTTGACCATTATTCTAACATCCTCTACGTCCTCAACCTTCGGCCAAAGCTGGCATTCCTAGCACATCTTTGCTCTAGTGTCGACAAGTTTAGACCCGAGTCTTGTGTGGTTATTGGAAACTATTACTCTCTGCTATCGATGCATGAGAAGGCTGTACAGTACTTCCGACGTGCTTTGACGCTTGATCGTTCATGCCTCTCAGCATGGACGCTGATGGGTCATGAGTATGTAGAGCTCAAAAATACTCACGCGGCGATCGAGTCTTACCGCCGCGCAGTCGACGTGAACCGCCGGGACTATCGGGCCTGGTACGGTCTAGGTCAGACATATGAGATGCTAGAGATGCACACCTACTCATTATGGTACTACAAGAAAGCTGCTGGTCTGCGGCCATGGGATGGAAAGATGTGGATGGCTGTAGGCTCCTGTCTACAGAAAATGGGCCGAGAACGCGATGGTATCAAGGCGCTGAAACGAGCCTTGCTCGCCGATGCATATTATGACGTGGGCAGCAGCTTTGGTAGCGGAGATCTCCTTGGCAGTCGCAGCGCCACAGGTCATATGGACCCCGATATTCTGCTACAGATTGCAGCCATGTATGATCAACTAGGCGAAGAGGAAGAAGCCAGGTCCTACATGGAGCTATGTGTGGCTCAGGAAGACGGCGGCGGAGCTGCAGATGTCGACCCAGCTGAGTCGATTGCTATTCACAATGACTCACCGCCAGGCTCTGATAATGACGCTGAGGGCGATGAGAACTCGGGCAACGAGGGGACAGGAGTTACAGCGGCCACAAGCAAGGCACGTATGTGGCTCGCCAAGTTCTCCATGCGCACTGGAGATTACTTGACGGCCTCTCGTCTTGCGGGAGAGTTGTGCCAGGATGGCGTCGAGGTGGAAGAGGCAAAGGCGTTGGTGCGAGAAGTTCGATCACGCATGGAGGCGACGGGGATGCTTGACCCGCTGAGCTAGGAGTATCGGCAAAGACGAGTAAACGCCCAATCGTGAAACGAAAAAATGCCCAATGGACGGTGTCTTTGGTTTATGAGAATATGTATTACGCAGCTAACGAATTGTATAGATAAGGTAGGTAGAAGTTGCTCAAGGGTGTTTTTACAGTTTGACGGATAGAAGGCATGCGCCACAGCAAGCGACTCAGGGATAACCTGAAAGCTATCTATTAGATAGGAGCAGAGTCTCTCATCCACGTGGATTACAGTCAGCAGTGGACAAGATCGTCAGGCAACTTCCCCGGATTTACCGCTGATCGCATCATGGATGATCGCTCGCAAACGGCATTCCCGAGGGGAAGGCTGAGATCGGCCCGACGGCCGAAGTATATGCGTCCATTACTTTGACGCCGACAATATCACTCGGACTGTGGTGTACCACATATCCAATACCCAACGATGTAGATTAAAAAGAACGAGGCGATTATGTGCTAATTAATCATGTACTAAAATTGTTCTTACTAAATACTTGCAGCATCTACATCACGATGTACCGCCAGTGTAACTCGGTAGTATACATGTTTCAAAAGTCTTCACAGTAATCTTCTATCAGGATCCGTCCGAACCATATATACCAGAAACAGGTAGTCTGTTACTTGGCGGGACTAAAACTCTAAAGACAGAGAGTTCCTGCTTGATCGCCTTCTCGACGAAGATTCAGACTACCAGGGCAGCAAAACCTGCCACGAAAAGAGCACCCAAGCTCCCGGTAGCCTTATTAGCAGCAGCAGACGGCACCGAAGCTGAGGTAGTGCCGGTAAGACCGATTGGGGGTTGAGGAGAAGCTTGAGATGGAGGAACAACGGGTTGCTCCGGTATTGGGGGAAGAGGAGGAGGCTTGGGAATAGGGGCTGAAGTCTGGGCCGGAGTGGGAGCCGGCTTGCCCGGGATTGAATGTCCCGGCTGTTCGGGGACGAGCATATAAGAGGAGGCCACCGGAGGAGGAGAGGATGCTGGCCGATCAGGGGCTGAGGAACCAGAAACTGGGACCATAGGGGGTGGTAAGGGTTGTCCTGGGGGAGCAGCAGGATAGATAGGAGCCTCAGAAGACTTTGGATTCTGTGTATAGGCCACTGTGCAGGGGCAGTCTATAGTGAAGATCAGCTGTGTTGCATTATGTGGAAAACCAAGTATGAGGCACCCACTTGTAATAGTCAAATAAGTTGGCTCTGTAGCCGTGTAAGTGACGTTCTTGTGAAGAAACTTGGTCGGCTCCTGGAATGGTGTAAATCAAGCTGGGCCATTTAATAAAGTATACTTCAACTCACCGGGCAATAGAAGGCATAGTCGGTCGTGACAGTAGTAATAACAGTCTTGGCTGCGTAGTACTCTGTTTCGTTTTTGACGATAAATTTTGGGATGGGAGACACCGCCGAAGAGGAACCAGCAGCAACACCCATGAGCGACATGGCCACTGGGAGAGTCTGAAGGGGCCTCATCTTGACTGGCGAGGTTCGGGATGTTTTGATTCAATGATATATATTTCTGGGAAGAAAGTTGACATTATTAGAATGATGGCAAAACACCCCGGAAGGGGACACGACAGCTTTTGTAGTTGGGGAGAGTTTTACAAATGAGCTAAAATAATCATGGAAAATGCCGTTTGTTCATACGATATTGATTGACGGGATATCTCCGACGAATCTGGATGTCACGGCATAAGCCATAATGAACTTAGGCCAGACTCTACCCTCCTCGAGTCAGGAAGATTCCTGTTCAGAACGAACAGTTGAGAGATGTTTCCCGTATCAACTCTTCTTGCCATAGAGCATCCTCGGGAAAAGGCGCTGACATAAAGTAATTGGATGCGACGGGGCCCTTGTCTCACGTTGGCGGAGGGTCGAGGCAGGGACTCGAGTTTGATTTCATACAGAAACTGTGTTAGCAAACGGAATGGCCTCCGGGAGCAATGGAAGAAGTACAAGTCGCGTTTTTAACGTCGCGTCTTCTTGGCAACGTGACAGTTTCCCTGACCAAATCAAACTAGAACTGGTAGATCATGGGTCTAGTGGGCTATTCAGAGTATGGCCTGGAAAATAATTGGGGGTTCAGTTGTTCAGTTTTGTGTCTAAGTTGCCAACTATATCTTCTATCAAAACCGTATTACTTCCTCCGTCTATTTTAGTGATAACATTAGCTTAAACACAGTTGATCATCAGCCTGTGGTATATAACCAAGGGAAACCACAGGTCTCCGAATACTATTGGACAGTGGAAAATCAGTTAGAATGCTTACTTTCTGCTGAAAGGAAACACAGAACACCTTCATCCCTCGCCTAACAGCTAAGGGCACCTATATAGTACAACAAGGGGAAAGATGACAGTATCATAGTACTGACCAACATCAAAACGGCAGCACGGTGGGTAAAGGGCAAGGCTGTAGGGTAAGCGCCTAGTGAAAAATGAAGTAGTATTTCGGCTGTTGACTATGCACACCGTTAGGTTAGATAAACTGAAAAGCCGTCATCTGGATCCTCAGAACCATAAATATTTTTCGGATTGTAGTAGAAGACATATGCCTCCTGAGTAATAGTTCATGAGTAAATCGCAAACAGCAGGAGGTTCGCTTGCGAATGGTCACGTGCCAGTGGATGTAGAGTGAAGGCGGAATTCAAGATCACACGACTCTTACCCCACCTCAACTGGTTCGCTTATCTTGACCTCGACCTGACAGTGTCCAGGAAGTGAATTTTGGAACTCAACGTACTTTCGACAAAATATCACTTGGTAAATGCCTCTCGCGTTCTTCTCAAATCATGCGCCAAGTTTGAAATCACACAGAGAGACTATGACAGCGACTTCTTCACCCCAGAATCCAGCAACCCATCCCTCCGTTGTCCAACGCAGAGGGCAAATATCTCTAGTCACCCCATGTTCGACCTCTATTCCTTGATGCCTTGTGCAAGCGATAGTCTGACTCGTACACTCAATGGGAAGGTTAAGTGACGATGATAAAATGAGGCCATGAAAATGCACACCGCCTGCAGCAGGTTGCAATAACCTAGCATAGAGAGGAAACTCTGCGCAAGGCAAACTTTTCTGACAGATTGACGTTGGCACAGGAAGCTCCAGTCTTATGATCAACCATTCAGCCATTTATCCGGACGTGATGAAAATTTCGCTGCCAGTCTTGATATCGTCACCTTTCTCAGCCCAAGTACCACACCACGACGTAGAGCCGATTTCTCTGATGCTTGAGCTGTCAAAACCAAACCCAACTTGACACCTGAAAAATTGACACGAGCCTCGTTCAATACTATATCGAGACGAGTCATGACGGCATACTCGTTTCCCATTACGCGTTCCGGACTTAGGAGTTGAGCATTCCAGCGTGACCAAAGTCTGGTCAACCGAGCCTTAACTGAGGGAATTTCTTCATCCTACTCTTCCTACTTTCTTGGCCATGAACCTTGTTCTGAGAAGAGGCCAATAACCTATTACATCACAGAGCAGAGGGGAAGTTGTCGGCCGATGTGTGCGGATAAAACTCGACCTCGGAGTGGAGTCGGCCTATTCGGTGACGGATCATATCCATCGCCTTCGGCCTCAATTGAGAAGCGCCGGGTTGCCGGCCGGCGCCCGAAGTTGTGGGCCTTTCCACCCACTGCTTGTTATTGGATCCCTCCCACTGGGATACTTCGCACCTGGACCTCAAGCAGAAGTAGCGCCAAGAAGCTACTGCCTCTGATAAACCAAGTCTTCAACTGTGGAACTATCCGAATAGCTTTTAAGTTGCCCTCTTCCAGTCACAGACGATTGTTTGGCAACCGAAGCTACCTGGGAGAAAATCTATGTTTTGCGACTTCCGCCATGATGGACTGAGCAATTTGGACGACAAGCCCTGGGGCTGTTGTACTGTGCACGTTTTGGTTTGATGCTACATTGAAAGAACTTTCCACAACTGTTGATGGAAAGATTAGACGGCAGCAACGCGAAGTCTAGCTCTTGTCGCACGCAGGCGGATGCAAACTTGGTTCAAATCCTGGCAGCCAGGCAGCTAAGATGACTCGCAACGACGGACCTTTGGAGGACATCACTGGTCGAAATCTTTTGGCGGGAATGCAATCAACCATACAGTATTAGGCAAAATGCAGTCGATCGTGTGTGTGATCGAGAACAGGAAGCCCGGTTCAATCTCTGCATCGAGAGCTTTAGCATGATCCTTGTCAAGGACAGTGATCAACATATCAACAACAAGGACATTGGCGATGTAAGCGTCGGGCTTCACAGCAGAGCTTGTCGGGACCCATGCCGACCAATTGCCTTGAGGGAATGAATGCTCTACGGTATGATAGTAACAGTCTAACACAGTCATGCACACTCACATGCTCTCTACTCTTAGCAGCCGAATATGCAGAACGGAGCACTCTCCGGGCTGGCTAGGCTAGGTCGACAGTTCGATAACGATGCTGAAGCCGCGCGGCGGTCGCGCCGTTCGCGACAGTTTCATACTGTGCTTGACGGCCTAGACCACTAGGAAGGAAGAAAGCCCGTGACGTTTTTAACGCACCAAGAAAGTGGTTTTTCTTTTTCTTTCTTTTTTTGTTCCCACCGCATTTATACAAATCTGTTAAGTTTCCACGCTTTAGTGTAGGCGCCTCAGGCAGAAAATCCGGCCCGTTTCACTTGTCTGCTCGGCCAGCGCAATCATCAAGGCGCAGCTGTCAACAAACCATCACTCTCACAGATGCCCAGCAAGCATTAGAGACGCCAATTGCCGCCTTTGCACCTCATCCTGATCTTCCGCCGCCTCGGGGGGAAAACACGACGGCTCTCCCCCTACTTTCACACCAAAATCCTAGGTTTGAGGAACCATATTTTCTTGCGCCGGTAACAGTTTGGGCTGGGTGATGAATCGACAACCCAGCATTTAAATCGCAGATTGCAAGGATGGGAGCGTTGTTGGCAGCTACCTTTAGGTGATGATTGGTGACGCGGCAGCTCTACCCTTGTTCCCGTTGAGATGCTCAGTTTCTCTAGCCAGGGCCAGAAAGCGTGGCATTCGGGGGCGGGGGGTGCGGGGACAATTGATCGCCAGGTACAGCAAAACGGTCTGGAAAACTCGTTCGGCCGCAACCGGAATGAATGCTGCCTTATGCTAACTGGCCTCGTAACGTGTCAGTACATACATGCAGACCGAGTCGCGTATCAACCCGCCAAGTCTGGTCAATTAACAAGGTCTGAATCATGGCTTCGGGAATACTGACACAACAGCCAAGAGAAGATGGTTGTCGCGTGCTTCCTTAGCTTCCTGGCGGATATGCTTAACGACGGTATCCTTCAACGGAGCCGCGGTCAAGAACGCTCGACTGACTAGTGCCCACACTGCAAAAAGTCTGCCTGACTTTATAGATTCAGAAGAAAAAAGAAGCAGAAAAAAAAACCAAACCAGTGGTTCCGACTCATTGATCTAGTCTCCACGTGTCGATGGATACGCAACTCTGAGGTCGCGGAAAAGAAAGCCACATTGGCGTCAGTGGCCCGGTCGAGATGTTCAAAATTTTCATTCAAGTCTCAGGTTGCGCACTAAGTGCTTGCATGGAACCAAGTAAAGGGAGAAGAAAAAAAATGTGTTTGTTCTGTTGTTGCTGGCGCGCACCGTCAGCTCGCAATTAACCCTGGCCAATGCGTTGCTGGACCCTGTATGTTTCCTCCCACCATCCGACAACCCGTGGAAACACTCCTCACACCCTCTCGGTGGTGAGTGGATTTCGAAACAAGCCTTTCCAGTCCGACCACATGGACGCCTGCCAGGTACCAGGCACCGGTGGCCAAAAAAGAACCAATGAGAGGCCAAACATGGCTTACAGAACCAAGTCAGCATGCAGCTAGAAGAAAAATTAGAGCCATTTTGTGGGCGCCCCTTGCAGACTCGCTCTACCGGTACGCTGCCGCGGAACTGAGCGGCTACGCTGAACCGCTTACAGACGCCTTTTCTATGTCGGCTTGTTGGCCTAAACTGGTAGCGGTAGCATTGCCCTGGTCTTCTGAGAGCCGGAGCCCTCTGGATGGCTGGGGTAGGCTCTAGCTCTTGATTCATACTGTACTGCCCTTTCAGATGTTTCCTTTGTTGTCGCGCACCTGCTGTAGGGCAATGGGATGCGGCTCCAACTGACACAGATTGTCTCATTTCGGGACAACGAATGAACGGAACGAAGTGGCTTTTCACAAAGGGAAGACAAGATGAACGAAGCCATCAAGAGAAGCATTGAAACACTGGCCTCTCCTTTGTTCTTGAAAGCATGTCGAAGCGGGCCGCTGCCACACCACCACGGGGACACGTAATTCACCATACTACGACGTACAGTACCCGTACCTACCATGGTAGGGACTTGGATGAGGGAAGATAGCTCTGTGTATCACACAGCTTGGCTAGTGCTGCGAGTACAGTGCTGAGTTGTACTGCGCTGGGCTGTGCTGTGTTGGCCGATGGTAAAGCACCCCACAACACCACCGGGAAGTCTTTTGCAGGACCCGTCTGAATAAGACACCCTCCGAATGTCGACTCCACTGAGGCGATTGAGCTTGAGCGTTTCCCTTGACACATCTGATCTCGGGAGCCCTGCTCTGCTCCGTACTGGGACTTAGATGGTGGATGTGGGCGGGCA